>JADBJO010008991.1:0-15000 GCA_016801955.1 Conus betulinus | reverse complement strand
GAGATCGACCAAGTACTTCCTGAGACATTCCGTAAAGAAGAAAAACTGTTATGGGCAGTTATAGCCGTCAGTAACAGCTATAACGGTAAAGTAAAACATCGGGTATCGTATCATCCTTGACCCATAATGAACATACCTACAAATTTTCAGAAAGATCGACAAAGTGCTTTCTGAGATATCCCATAAAGAAGAAAAACCGTTATGGGCCATTATAGCCATTAGTAACGGCTATGGTGGTAAACTTAAACATCAGGCATCATCCGTAACCCATAGTGAACATGAGTGCTAATTTTCACAGCGATCGGCCAAGTACTCTCTGAGATATTCTATAAAGAAGAAAAACCGTTACAGGCCGTTACTGCTGTTAGTAACGGCTATAACGGGGTAAACTAAAACATTGAGCATCATCCGTGACCCATAACAAACATACCTGCTAATTTTCACAAAGATCGGCCAAGTACTTTCTTAGGTATTCCATGAAGAAGAAAAAATAAACGTTACAGGCCGTTACAGTCGTTAGCAGCGGCTATAACGGTAAACTAAAACATCGGACATTATTCATGACCCATAATGAACACACCTGCTAATTTTCACAAAGATCGGCCAAGTACTTTCTGAGATATTCCATAAAGAAGAAAAAACCGTTACAGGCCGTTACAGCCGTTAGTAGCGGCTGTAATGGTAAACTAAAACATCAGGCATTGTTCGTGACCACAATGAACATACCTACAAATTCTCAGAAAGATCGGCCAAATACTCTAAACTAAGACATCGGGCATCATCTGTAACCCATAACAAACATACCTACACATTTTCAGAAAGATCGGCCCAGTAGTTTTGTCTGGAGCGAGTGGAACACATTTTGACCATGGACGGACGGACGGACGGACGGACGGACACACACACACACACACACACACACACACACACACACACACACACACACACACACACACACACACATACACACACACACACACACACACACACACACACACACACACACACAGAGCATTTCTTCGTTCCAATTCTAAACTACTTCCTGTTCCATAAGAACTGGGAGTATAAAAAGAAAAAAGAAAAAAAAAAAAAGAAGAAGGAAAGAAGACTGGATTGAGAGAGAAATTCATTATTAAGCATAGAAGACAGTTTGACATAAAAGCAGCAGTGGCTGCTTGTCTGTGTCTCATATTGCATTAAAACGTCATTGTTTTGACAATACCAGTCCACCTCCACTCCCACACCCACCCCTCTCTTCCTTATCAGCCTCCACATACTTGGACAAGACTGCTTCATATGGAATCTTCTTGGCCTGTCCATGTTGAATTGAAACAGATTTTGCTTTCCGTTGAAATTGTCTCCCTGTCTCTCTCTACTGCACTCTCTTTATCTGTCTCCCTCTGTCTCTCTCTTTCTCCTGTCTGTCTGTCTGTCTGTCTGTCTGTCTCTCTCACTCTCACTCTCTCTCTCTCTCTCTCTCTCTCTCTCTCTCTCTCTCTCTCAAGAAATGTTTTAATCTGTCATCATTACGTTAACGCATGTGCACTTTTTCTTCGTTGTCAAAGTGTCATTGCATTTGAATGTTCCCCTACAGTATGGGTTAAAACATTGATAGAAAAAAAATGTCATCTCTCTCTCTCTCTCTCTCTCTCTCTCTCTCTCTCTCTCTCTCTCTCTCTCACCGAGACAAAAACTGAGGGAACGGGGTGTGAAGGTTGCCAACGATCTGACCAGAGCGCAGGCCCAGATCGTCGCCAGTGCCAGAAAGGAAGGGAAACGGGCATTCTTCTCGAAAGGAAAGCTTGTGGTTGGCCCCAAACTTCCAGACTCCCGCACATATGCCGAAGTTGCCGGCAGTAGTGAGGGCAAGGGCAACACACCGCAACGTGTCACTCGAGCCGCGAGAGAGGGGTGTGTACCGTTACCACTCATTCAACGACAGGCGTCCCCTCGCCGCCAGGACAACACCTCCATACAGCACGAGAAGGGCAGCGGCAGTCCTTCCTCCCCCCTACCCCGTGGCCTGCGTGCCACCCAGGTGGAGGCCCGGCGTGACAGTAGCAGTGAGGGTGGAGGACAGGTGTTCAAAGGAAACAACATGGAGGGTGGACAACGTGCGTCAGCCAGTGGCGGCGGGGATTGCCCGTGCTGTGACGGGGGGGGGGGGGGGGGGGGGGGGGGGGGGGGGGGGGGGGGCAATCGTGGCAGTCGTGGCAGTGACGCACGTGCAGCTTGTAGCGGACGACTCGTGTCAGGCAGGCAGTCGGGCTTGCATGCGTATCTTGGAAACCAGCCCCGCAAGGCCCCAGCAGTTTCAACGAAGGGTGGGGGGTCAGGCGGTAGTAGAAGAAGGGAGAGGAATTTACGTTCTAACGTTTCAAAAAAGCCATAGGACAGGCTCGACCATCCAAATCAGTGGACGTTTTTTGAATATAATGTTGAGAATTTGTACAGCAAATTAAAAGATGTTTCTTTTGTTAATTATGTGAATATGTTTGACTTTGTTTGCCTCACCGAAACATTTCTTGATCTTTCATTCGATTTTAATACGTGTGTTACGAATTACATAAAGTTTCATGCGCCAGCAAAAAAGTTCTCTTTTCATGGCAGGAATTCCGGAGGAGTTTTACTGTTAGTAAACAAGCAACTAGAAAAGAATGTAACTGAAATAAAGATAGAGTGTGATAATGCTATTGCCATTAAAATTGACAACAATGTATTTGGAACAGACAAAGATGTTGTTTTAATTGCCTGCTATGTGGTTCCGGAAGGAGGCCCTTTGTACAGTGATAAAATGGTTAAAAGATGGTATTATAATTTTAGAAGAAACATTGTTACAACATTTTGAAAAAGATGAAGTTTATTTCATGATTATGGGGGATCTTAATGCTAGAACAGGCCAGAAACAAGCTGATTACGAAAGTATGGTTAACTATGAGTGGGAGGGGGAGTGTGTAGAAATGGATGAAGAAAATTCTACACGTCTTTCCAAAGATGACATTGTTAATAATTTCGGTAAATCATTATTAGATTTCTGTTTTCTTATTTGATCTGATTATTCTGAATGGTTTCTGTGATGGTGATAAAGAAGGAGAGTATACTTTTGTGTCCCCCAATGGATGCAGCGTGGTCGATTATTTTTTGATCCATGGTGATTTATTGTCGAATGTTGATTTGCATGTTTGGTGATTGTGTAGATTCGTGGCACCTACCACTGGAAGTGTCATGGAGAAATGTGTGTAATGTAGTAAAGATCGGGGATGAGAGTCAACAGGGAGAGGAGAAAATCATTTGTTCAGAGGAAAATGGTAATGTATAAGAATGAGCTTGACAGTGACGCATTTCAAGACAGTGTCCAGAAAGCTTCACAGTCACTATCTACTAATGTTGATGATGGGTTAAACCAGTTCGCTAATGCTTTGTGTGGAACTGCTGCGTGCATGGTGCGAACAGTGGGACGGAGCAGAAAGAAACATAATGACTGGTTTGATGTGATTGTGAACAAAAAAAGCAGGAGGTCAAAAGGTTACTCAAGAGATTTCAAAGATGTAAAACGGCTAAAGATAAGAAAGATAAAAAGAGAAGCCTATGTGATATCACGAAGAGAATGCCAAGTTAAGAAAAATCAAAAAAGAAACAGAGTTTGATGAAAACAGGTTACAGAAGGTGAGAGACTCAGTAGATGATTCCAGGGCATTTTGGTCAATTATACGATCTGTTAATAAAAAAAACGTTTTATATATAACAAAATCTCTATTCAACAATGGCATGATCATTTCTTTAATGTTTTCCATGAATCAGTCAATGACATAATTCAAGAAGAAAACTTAGGGGAAGAGGAAGAGGAAGTTGAACCATTGTTTAATAATCCTATAAGTAAGGAAGAGGTTGTTGCTGGTATAAAACATCTAAAATCGGGAAAAAGCGCAGGACCGGACAAAATTGTTGGAGAAATGTTGAAACACATGCTAATGCAGCAGTAATTGATTTTCTTATACAATTATTTAAACCACTTTTTCAATATGGACAATTTCCTTTGGAATGGGCGAAATCTATAATCATTCCAATACACAAGAAAGGAGATATTAACAACCCTGATAACTATCGTGGAGTTTCACTTACTAGTATTTCTAAGTAAAGTTTATACTTTTATCCTGAACAGACGATTGACAAAATGGCTGAAAAAATAAAGGAAAGATAATGGAAGAACAAGCAGGTTTTAGAGCTAATTATAGCACGACGGATCATATATTCACGTTATATTCACTTGTACAAAAATACTTACTTGGCAACAAGAAACTGTATGTAGCATTTTTAGATTTTAGGAAGGCCTTCGATTCGGTTAATCGAAATGTTGTGGAATGTATTGCGTAAAGTAGTGTGAATGGTAAACTGTACACGACTGTTAGAGGTGTTTATAACTCGGTGCTGGCATGTGTCCGTGTGAAAGGCGTGTATTCAGATTATTTTGATGCCCAAATGGTGTAAAGCAAGGATGTTTCCTAAGTCCCCTGTTGTTTTCCTTCTTCATAAACGAATTAGCAGTAGAATTATCAAGAAATGGTAAACATGGCATTCAACTGATTCCTGGAGCTATCGAATTGTTTTTATTACTCTTCGCTGATGATGTTATTCTTCTTTCTGGGACTGCTATAGGATTACAAAACCAGTTAAGAAATTTGAAACACGAAGCAGATCGGTTAGGTTTGACGGTGAATTTAAATAAAACAAAGATCATGGTATTTAGAATGGGTGGTCACTTATCTGTGAATGAAAAATGGTTTCTATGGAAATGCAGAAGTGAATATAGTTAACTCATATAAATATTGGGAATGTTTTTTTTTTCAACAAAATTAAGTCTGAATTATACATGGGAAGAATCTTGCAGAAAAGGCAAAAAAGGCGTCATGGAAATTTTGAAATCTTAAGAAAAAACAGTATTGATTGTAGCTTATTTTGGAAACTATTTGACGCACAAATAGAACCCTTACTAACATATGCAGCTGAAGTGTGGGGATTAAGCGGAAAACTGCCAATCGAAAAAGTACATACCTATGCTATAAAACGTTTTTTACACGTGCCAATCCATTCGTCAAATACATTGTTGTATGGGGAAACGGGCAGATACCCGCTGTATATAAGAACATTTGTTAAGTGTATAAAGTATTGGTTGAAATTATTAAGACTTCCACAGTCACGTTTATGTAGGCAAGCGTATGACATGATGCTTATGCAGCTAGAGTTAGATAAAGAAAATTGGGCTTACAGAGTAAACAAAGTTTTGTCGGAACATGGTTTTGGCATTGTATGGATATTTCAACAGGTAGGAAATGAACAGCAATTTGTTGCGGAATTTAAAGACAGACTTATTTGTTCCTTTAAACAGAACTGGCATTCGGACATGGAAAGTAAAGAAAAATTACAGTTGTTTTTTTTTTCATTTAAAAATGTATTTCAACCCGAAAAATATTTAAAAGTTATTACACATAAATGGCAAAGAGTAAATTATGCAAGATTTAGGCCACGTACACCTGGATTTAATGCGAATCAAGTCAAGTCAAGTCAAGTCAAGTCAAGTCAAGTCAAGTAAACTTTATTATCTCAATTTGAGAAATTAATTTGTGGTCACACACATTAATCTGACACTTCTGCATTTAACCGATCGATATCTTCGTCCTGACTGAAGAAGGTCATACTGATTTGCAAGAACGTGGGTCTGGTCACACGCAATCTTCTTCGCTTTACAAAAACACACGGCACCTGTACAGCTCACTCAGACTTTTTTGTCTCTCACCAACGATTTTTTTCCTCCCACGTTTCACCACTTTCTCAAGCACATTTCTACTCTTCACAGTCAACCCACCATACCAACACATAAATGAGAAAGTTAAAACAGATTCCAAGAAGCATGAATAAAATGTCCGAAGAATGTCAGTATTCACATGAAATGATCGCAGCTTGCGAAGACAATATAATCTGGTTTGACATTTTTTGTGGACATCTCTCAACATGGGATTTAAAATTCAGCTTATTATCTATAAAAGTTCCTAAATATTTGTGTATGATTCAACACGTTCTACTTCAGCACCTTTGATAAAAAGTGGTGGTACAGCTTTTGGATTCTTTCTAAAATCAATCAACATTTCTTTCGTTTTTGTTACATTCAGATCAAGATAGTTATGATCGCACCAGTCAACAAATCTTTGAACCTCCTTGAAGTAAACAGAATCAGAGTTGGAGAGATCCACAAGTGCTGAGTCATCTGAATATTTAATGTACAAAGTTGAATCACTTCCTGAACAATCATTTGTGTACAGAGTAAAAAGCACTGGTGATAAAACAGTACCCTGGGGTGCGCCAGTTTGAAATGACTCTGGAAGACAAAACAACACTTTGATATCGAACAGACTGTGTCCTCTGTGTAAGAAAATCAATTATCCAAAGAATGAGCTTGTTACACACATTTATGTTAATGAGTTTCTTTGCCATCAGATGTGGTTGTATGGTGTTGAATGCTGATGAGAAATCAATAAAGAGAATGCGTACAAAGGAGGCAGGTTTTTCGAGGTGTGAAAAAGCATGATGGAGAAGTGTGAGTGTGGCATCATCTGTTGATCTGTTCTGTTGGTATGCGAACTGAAACGGGTCTTGGTACTGTGTAGTATCTTTTAAAACAGAACAGAGGACAATCTTTCTTTCAAGACATTTCATTGCAACAGATGTGAGGGCAACTGGTCGGTAATCATTTAAACAGCTTGGGTTGCGTTTTTTTGGGAACAGGACATACAGTGGCATTTTTCCATAAAACAGGAATTATACATTCTCTAAGTGACCAGGTAAACAAACGACTGTAAACATAGGAGAGCTGAGAAGCACACACCTTCAACAATTTTCCACAGATATTATCAGGGCCCATTGCCTTTCTCACATTTAAACGTTTTGAAAAAAACTGAACATCATTTTCCTCAATCACAACAGAATCACTTCCATCACATCGTTTTTAACATTGCTTTTGGAGTTCTTCCTTCACTTCCTTTAATTCTTTACTAAAATCTTTATCATCAAATCTACAGTAAAAATCGTTCAGCTTTTCTGCAAATTGCTTCTGTTCTTTTGCTGCTTTTTTGTTACTAATATTTTGGTTTGAACATTTTCCTGAACCTGATAAAACCTTTATTCCTTTCCATGCATCTCGCATATTTCCATTCTGGACTTTTCTCTTGTAAGCTCTCTTTGATTCTTTAATCTCTGTTTGCAGTTTCTTTTGTACAACCTTACGATCGCTTTTATTGCCTGATTGAAAAGCTATTTTTTTTCTCATTTAGAGTTACTTTCAGAGATTTTGTAACCCAGGTTTGTTGTTGGGAAATATTTTGATAGTTTTAGTGGGTACAATCATGTGTTCACAGAAAGAAATGTAGCTGGAAATAACATCGGTGGCTTCGTTAATGTCAAAACTAGAATTCAAAAACAATTCCAATCTGCACATTCAAAACAGGCCTGTAATTCATCAACACTTTCTTGTGTCCAACACTGCACTTGCTTTTTAGTGATAGGTTGTGTTTTCACTTTTGGTCTGTAAGCTGGCAAGAGATGAATGGCATTGTGATCAGACTGACCAACAGGGGGGAGCTGAACACACTCGTATGCAGATGGTATATTACAGTAGCATAAATCAAGAGAATAAAATAAGAGATGGTACCAATCCGGAACGTCCTCAGAACCACCATTCCCTTTCTGTAGATTCAGTATTGATGATGAAAAACACTTTTTATTCCAATGTTCAGCATACGACGAGTTGCGAAAAAAAATATATTTGCAAATCTAGACGTGGCTAAGAGAGAAAAGACGTTGCTTCACTGTTAATGTCCGACGATGAGACTGTAATTAAATCAGTTGCTAAGTTTATTGCTGAAGCACAAAAAATACGACAGATACAATTAAAGACAAAACCAGACAATGAAAATGTTTTCATGATGACTTCAAACTATGTGAGTTTTTGGAAATTACGTCAGTATGGCATCTTAGTTTTTGTGGATGGTCGACACCTTGTACCATACGTATTTTTGTTTATCTCCTTTTCCTATGATTTATTTTATTTTATTTTATTTTATTTTATTTTTTTTTTTTTTTCTTGTTAGGTTTTCGTTATGTTGTATGACGCTGTGTAAGTGAATTGCGGAATGATATCGTTGCTTACCTAATTTTCTTGAATCTTTAACTGTTTATTTAAAGATCAATTACTCTGTCGATAAAACTGAGACATTGTTCAACCCCCCTTGTCAATAGACCTTTCAGGTAATGACAATAAAATGTCAAAGTGTCAAAGTGTCTCACACACACACACACACACACACACACACACACACCACACACACACACACACACACACACACACACACACACACACACACACACACAGAGGACATGATTCTTATGTATGTAAAAAAGTAATAATGAAGATTGCAAAAAAAATATATGGCGTTCCTCCATTCCCCAACCCCCTATCCTGCACCCAACTGTTGTTAAAAGAGCACGACTAAAAACACAGAGCCAATGCATCTAATGTTGAAGGAGATGTAACACCACTGTTATGTGTTTTCACACAGGAACGAGCCCTGTGTCCAAAGCACATGGTAACACGACTGAACCGATCCATCTCATCCCACACTCTCACTCTGTCGCTGTCTGCACATTTCAGACCAGTGCCCATGGCTATCGACATCAGGCAGCTGGAAGTCTGAAAACTCTTCCAGTCCTTTGTCCCTCCCAGGGGGGTGTTGTGGAGTGAGAGGTCGTGGATCAGGGGGTGGAGGTGGGGGTGAGGGTGGAGGGAGAGCAGGATGGAACTGTATTGTTGTCTGTTCCTTTTCTGACTAGTTTGACCTGACTTGAGGATCATCAGCTGCGCTTCAAAACCCACACTATGCCTGCTACTATACTCCAGGGTGACCTAGGTGATGCTGATGGGGATGAAACATGGATGCTGCCCAGTCCTTCCAAGCCACCCATTATCGATCTATCGATATATATCTATATATTTCTCTGTGTCTGTCTGCCTGTCTGTCTGTCTCTGTCTCTGTCTCTGTCTCTCTCTCTCTCTCTCTCTCTCTCTCTCTCTCTCTCTCTCTCTCTCTCTCTCTCTCTCTCTCTCTCTCTCAAACCTGTCGAGGTAGCTAGTAGGTGGATAGGTAGGCAGTAGATTATAGAAAGATAGAGATACAGATATATACCTACCTACCTACCTACCTACCAACCTACCTATCTTCCTGTCTACCTGTCTACCTACCTAGCTCGATAGATAGATTCTTACATAAAGGGTTAGAATGAGAAGGTGAAAGAGTTTAATGCGGCAGGTGGAAAAAGCAGCAAGGAGAAGATGGGGAGAGATTTGGGGAGCAAAAATACTGGAAAGGGGGTAAGTGGGTGCGCTAACTCATACCACGTGGACGGGAAGGAGGGTGAGGAGATATTTGACACATATTCATTACGTGTGTGTGTGTGTGTGTGTGTGTGTGTGTGTGTGTGTGTGTGTGTGTGCGTGTGTGTGTGTGTGTGTGTGTGTGTGTGTGTGTGTGTGTGTGTGTGTGTGTGTGTGTGTGTGTGTGTGTGTGTGTGTGTGTGTTGTGTGTGTGTGTGTGTGTGTGTGTGTGTGTGTGTGTGTGAGAGAGAGAGAGAGAGAGAGAGAGAGAGAGAGAGAGAGTGTGTGTGTGTGTGTGTGTGTGTGTGTGTGTGTGTGTCTGTGTGTCTGTGTGTCTGTGTGTGTATGTGTGTGTCTATGTGTGTGTGCGCGCGCGTGCGCGCGCGCGCGTGTGTATGTATGTATGTGTGTGTGTGTGTGTGTGTGTGTGTGTGTGCGTGCGTGCATGCGTGTGTGTGTGTGTGTGTGTGTGTGTGTGTGTGTGTGTGTGTGTGTGTGTGTGTGTGTGTGTGTGTGTGTGTGTGTGTGTGTGTGTGTGTGTGTGTGTGTGTGTGTGTGTGTGTGTGTGTGTGTCTGTGTGGGTGTGTAAAGGAGTCCTCGATTACGCTGCAACTACACAAACACATTAGTTATGCCTGGGTCCATGAATTGTGGTTACATAGAAGAACGAAAGAAAGAAAGAACGAACGAACGAAAGAAAGGAAGAAAGAAAGAAAGAAAGAAAGAAGACAGAAAGAAAGCAAGAAAGGAAGGAAGAAAGAAAGAAAGAAACAAGAATGAAAAGAAAGATAAAGAAAGAAAGAGAGGAGAGAAGGAAAGAAAGTGAAAGTGTAGGGATGGGGATGGGGGATTCAATATAAAGATTGGGGACAGTTTGACCCAACCTCATCAGTGGCTGCTAGCCCGGGTCTCATACTGCTTTTAAGACGTCAATCATCTAACAATACCAACCCCTGTCCCCACTCCCTCGCCGTTCCTCTCTCCTCTTCGTCAGTCATCACCTTCTTCGACAAGACTGTGGCAAATGGAATGTCCAGGCCGATCTCAAATGATTTTTTAAAACTCTCTCTCTCTCTCTCTCTCTCTCTCTCTCTCTCTCTCTCTCTCCTCTCTCTCTCTCTCTCTCTCTGTGCCTGTCTGTCTGTCTGTGTCTCTGTCTGTCTGTCTGTCTGTCTGTCTGTCTGTCTGTCTGTCTCTCTCTCTCTCTCTCTCTCTCTCTCTCTCTCTCGCTCTCTCTCTCTCTCTCTCTCTCTCTCTCTTCCCCCCATCCCTTCTCACACTCTCTGTGACCGACTCAGTCCCTCTGCCTGCGTGCCTGTATGTATGTATGTATCTCTCTCTCTCTCTCTCTCTCTCCCTTTCTCTCCACCTTTCTGTCTGTCTGTCTGTCTGTCTGTCTGTCTGTCTCTCTCTCTCTGTCTCTCTCTCTCTCTCTCTCTCTCTCTCTCTCTCTTTCTCTCTGTATGTCGGTCCTCTCTCTGTAACTCTCTTTGTGTTAGTATCTGTCCGCTCGCTCAGTTTTACAATGATAGAATATAATAAGCGGTCTAGATCATTGAGGGCTGTAGGGGAAAGGGGAATGGAATCATTTTTCTACGTTTTTGCCTGTCAACTGGATGCTGAGAACGACTGGAAATATTTTTTTCAAGAATTTCGCTTTTTTTATTTTCTTTCCTGTTTTTTTTTTTTTTTTTTTTGTTTATTTCTGATTTGTTCCAGAATCAGTTGTCATTGGCCAGCCACTCAGAGCTGTCTTCACTTCCAAAAGACACAAACAAATGTTTGGGGGAAGATAACAACAAGTAACAAAAAATAAGAATGACCATCAAAATATCCGGTCATGAAATGACAACCAGATAAATGACTTCTGTAATGCACTTCTGGACAAAAAAGTGAAGAAACCAGCAGTTTTACCCCTTTCCTTTTTCGATGATAACTTTATTCATGAGAGGAGAGAGAGAGAGAGAGAGAGAGAGAGAGAGAGAGAGAGAGAGAGAGAGAGAGAGAATAAAATAAGTTATTGTGTTTTAAATATATATCCCTTTCTCAATTGGAAAGGGGCGGTGGGGGCGGAAGGGGTGTGGGGGGGGGGGGGGGGGGTGAGGGGGATCAAAATCGACTGAAATCGAGCGCAGCCATTACGTGAATAAACACAGATCCTCACAACATGGGAGCCATATTGTGATAATGAGGCGTTTAACATGAAATAGATCACAGTTATTATTATTAGTGAATTACAGCTTTTATCATTTTGTTACTGTTTCTACGATGTATCCAGACAAGGATTTCCATTACTTAATATCTTCTTTGTAATTATGGAAACTCCCAGGAATCTGTGGTTTTTGCATTGTTGTTCAGACACACCGTCATTTTGCTGACCAATGTCATGTACATGATCTTCCTGCAACGTAGGACTGTCTGCTCCGTGGGTAACGTTGTCTTCTGTCTGCTGTATATCTGGGTTTTTGATATACTTACTTGTTTTACTTATTTACTTTATTTATTTATGTATGTACTTATTTATTCATTCATTCATTTATTTACTTATTCCATGAATTCATGTTTTCATTTACTTATATATTTATCTATTTATTTATGCATTTATCTATTTCTTTATCTACTTATGTATTCATAAGAAGGGATGATATGCACACATTAGCGTAGACTCAGCTCTGTCAGGATGAACAAGCAAAATCTTTCGAATCACACCAATTTTACATTGACTTCCTACTGGTGTTGAAATAATGATATATACTATCCGTATTATTATTATTATTATTATTATTATTATTATTATTATTATTATTATTATTATTATTATTATTATTATTATTATTATTATTATTATTATTATTATTATTATTATTATCATCATTATTATTATTATTATTATTATTATTATTATTATTATTTATTATCATTATTATTATTATTATTATTATCATTATTATTATTATTATTATCATTATTATTATTATTATTATTAAAAGTTGTAAAGATATATGATCAGCAAATAGAACACACGTTGTGATTTTAATACATAATGGGAGTCATTTCGTACAAGAACAAAAGAGGACCTTACATCAATCCTCGAAGTACATTTCGTAGCAATTTTTTTTTGAGGGAATAATAATACCACGTGAAAACAAAATGTTAGAGCAGTTTTTACACACACGATTTTATAATCGATTTCTTGTCATGAAAAAGGTTGCGTCGTTAAATCTTTTCAAGTGATAAGTTATGATATATTCAATCAAAAAGAGTTTTACCTTCAATGAAAAAGAAAGAAAGAAAAAACACTTCAGCGACTGATTTCCTCTGGTAAAAATCACGAAGTAACGGATCTGTGATCACACACAAAACAGTTTCACATTAAAGTAGTTTTTTACACTCTTGCTTATTAAAATACGAAGGTACATGTTTCTAATCAAAGGGTTGCAGATGATGGTGAATTTGACACTCCAACAGAAGAAGAAGAAGAAGAAGAAGAAGAAGAAGAAGAAGAAGAAGAAGGAGGAGGAGGAGGAGGAGGAGGAGGAGGAGGAGGAGAAGGAGGAGGAGGAGGAGAAGAAGAAGAAAAAAAGAAGAAGAAGAGGAGGAGGAGGAGGGAGGAGGAGAGGAGGAAGAAGAGGCCAGGAGGAGAAGAAAGAAGAAGAGAAGAAGAAGAAGAAGAAAATGATGATAATGATGAACCGGAAGCGAAGGAATGGTGTGAAGCAGTGAACCATAGGAAGAATAAGAAAAATAAATAAGAAAAGGGAATGATTTCACTGCAGCTGCAGAAGAAAAAAAAAGGAAGGAAGAAGGAGAGTGACAGGAGAAGGGGAGGGAAGAGGGAGATGAGTATGAAGAGCAGGAAGAGGGGAAGGGGAGAGAGAAAAAGAAGAAGAAGAAGAAGAAAGAAGAAGAAGAAGAAGAGGAAGAAGGAGGATGAGGATGAGGATGAGGAGGAGGAGATGATGAGGAGGAGGAAGAGGAGAAGGAGGAGGAGATGGTGGTAGTGGTGAAGGAGGATGAAGAGGAGGAAGAGGAGGAAGAGGAGGAGGAGGATGAGGGAGGAGGAGGAGTAAAGATGAAGAAGAATGAGGGAAGAACAGCATAAGCAGTAACAGCAGTAGCAGTATTCAAACAGCAGCAGAAGCAGTAACAGCAGCAGCAGAAGCAGCAGCAGAAGCAGTAGCAGAAGCACAACAAGAAAGAAAAACGACAACAAATACAAGAACATCAAAATCTAGTTGCAAAAGGAAAGCAAGTGTTCTCGTTTGACTTGAATGGCATGACTTGAATGGCGTGATCAATGGGTAGAATTATTCTTAATAGGATTTTTCTTTTTATTTATTTATTTATCTATCTATCTATCTATTATTGGTTTATTTGTCTATCCATTTATTTTCATTATCTATTTATTTCTCTATTATTTATTTTTTTTTTATTTATTTCTCTATTATTTATTTCTCTATTTATTCATTTTTACAGTATGATGTCAATTACGGTAGGTTTTATCTGTGTGAGAGAGAGAGAGAGAGAGAGAGAGAGAGAGAGAGAGAGAGGAGAGAGAGAGAGAGAGGAGAGAGAGAGAGAGAGAGAGAGAGAGCGAGAGAGAGAGAGAGAGAGAGAGAGTTGACACTTTTGACAAATTTGATACTTTTCTTGTCATTACCAAAGTGGTCTTTTGTTTTGACAGGGGGAGGGGGGTGGGGTGTAACAAAACAACAACAGTTTCCTCTTCCTTCTCTGCAAACAAATAGTACACATTCGTTCTTAGTGTGTATCAATGCAAAGGTTAAAAAAAAAAAAAAAACATTCGTAACATTTCCTTATGTCCTCACGCACAGGAGTAACTGCAGTAAGGTTAAATGTTACACGATAACACGAATAGGACGGAAAGGACATGTAGCTGCTTCAAAGAAAGAAAGAAAGAAAGAAAAAGGACAGAACGAACGAAGAAAGAGAGAAAGAAAGACAGAACGAAGAAAAGAGAGAAAGAAAGACAGAACGACAGACAGACAGACAGACAGACAGACAGAAAGAGAGAAAGAAAGAAAGAAAGAAAGACAGCCAGACGGACAGAAAGAAAGAAAGAAAAGAAAGAAAGAAAAAGAAGAAAGAAAGAAAGAAAGGAAAAAGAAAAGAAAGAAAAGAAAAAAAAAAAGACAACCTGGGAAAGCTCTCATGCATATTTAGCCGTCCATCGCATGACATTTTCGCTCCACTTGGACATGTCTGTCTTAGCTGAAATATCATTGATCCAGTCCAAATGAGTTTTTCCTAGAGTTTTTTTTTTCTTTCTTAATCAAAGAAAAAAAAAACTGTCCTTGCCCTTCCGCCCATTCTCTCCCTTTTTCTCTGTTCTGCCCCCCACACACCACCCCCTCCCTCTCTCCTACTCCTGATACTCTTTCTCCCTGTTTGTTGGCGAAGTGTGTCACTGTCCGTCTCTCTCTCTCTCTCTCTCTCTCTCCTCTCTCTGTATCTTCTCCTTCTCTCTCTCTCTCATCTCTCTGTCTGTCCATCTCTCTCCTCCCCTCTCTCTCTCTCTCTCTCTCTCTCTCTCTGTGTAGGAAGGAATTAATTTTTTA
>JADBJO010008990.1:22500-88909 GCA_016801955.1 Conus betulinus | reverse complement strand
CCACACACTCGCCCACGTACACCAACACACACCCACAACACAAACACCCACCACACACACACACACACAAAAACACAAACCACCAACCACACACACAGCCCGAAGGAGGGACGGGGATAGAGAGGGAGACAAGGGGACCCAAGACAGGGACAAGGACAAAAATTTCCTTTATTTACGGGGAATTAGAATAACGCACTGACTGTGCTTTTCTTTTTTTAAAATCCCAGTCCTGCCTCTGAGTAGGGTCAACAAAAACATAAAATAAGATGACGAGGTAACAAGGAAAAGCATGCAAAAAGTGACTAGAAACTACAATACAAAAGGGATTAAATTTAGAAAAAAAAAAAAAAAAAAAAGAAAAAAAAGACCAGGACGACAGACCAGGAGACGGACAAGGGAGTGTGGGGGTAAAGGTGCACAGAGAGAGAGAGAGCGACTCAGATGCGAAGGTAGTGTGGGTGTAAGGGTGCATGAGAGAGAGAGAGGAGAGAGAGGAGAGAGAGAGAGAGAGGTGGGGGGGGAGAAGAGAAGAGACGAGAGTGGGTGCGATAAGAGAGCATTTTAGAACAATCTGACAATCCAAAAAAAAAAAAAAAAATTCCAAAGAGATACAAGACAATCGATTTTGAAGCACGGGGGAGGGGGGGGGGGGGGGGGGGGGGGGCACAAATGGAATGGAGGGGAAAGGCATAATGAAGCCTAGTCGCCACGGGTAGGGGGAATGCCATATGGAAATAAATCAAGTATTCGAGCCGGAAAAACGTGAGATGCAGAGAGAGATAGCCGAGTAGAGAGAGAGAGAGAGAGATGAGAGAGACGAGAGAGAGAGAGAGGGAGAGAGTCAATAAGAATATAAGCATATCGATAGAATGACAAGAGAGGGAAGGAGGTAGGTAGTAGGAAACACAGACACACCAACACAAGCAAACACACCACCCACACACACACACAGAGGGAGGTAGAACACCTGAGGACACATGAGGACAACCCACAACACAACACACACACACACACACCAAGAGTACACCCACACACAACCCATACGAATAACACACAACGGCGCGTAGCGCACACAAAACGCACTCACAAAGGACATTACTTACTAAAACAAAATAAACCCCCAAATTAATACACATACCACGCGCGCATTTCAGAGTTACAAACAAAAAACAATTTGCTAATACATTTAAGGTACATTGATAAACACTAAGTGCAAAAGAGGGTGTGGTGGTTGGTATTATAAGGCGGAGTGGATTTGGCTGGTGGTGGTATGCAATAGTACTACTGGCACATAAAGATGGTTTTTTGAAATAATGGTGTTTGAAGGTTGATATATCATTGGGGCGTTGTTTGGGCTGATTTCAGGGAGCGAGTTCCATTGACGGGAACCTGGAATATGTTAAAAACTGGATTTGAATAAGTCAATTCTGGGAACAGGGACATGTAGTTTGGTGTAGAGTCCTTGAGGAATGTATTGAGAATCTCGTGAAACTAATGTTGAGGGTGCCTTCCATAGACAACAATGTGCATTTATGATCCCTTTGTTGTATTCTAATCTCAGGACGTAAGGGGAGAGAAACTTGAATCTTTTTATGTCCGAGTCCAGAAGAGAAGGGGGACTACTGCTTTTTAGGAGGACTAATTTGAGTGCTCGCTTGTGTAGGCCTCTTAACCAAATGGTTTTGAGGGTGTTAGCGCTAGCCCAGTCCACTAGTGTAGAGAGTAGAGTCCTATAGTATATGATTGGATTGATGAGAACTGGAAAAAAAAAGAGCTTGCGTGGAATGCAGGTCGAGGAAGCGTTTGATTTTGGAGAGTTGATAAACTTTTCTGTGAAACTTTTGCCATAGTGAGGTTATGTGAGTTTGCCCAACTCATATTTGTTATCAATGTTATTCCTAGCACTTTGAGGTATGTAACCTGTTCACAACGGGTTCATTTTTAAGATGTACAGGAGGAAACTTGATAGTGAGATTTTGTTCTTTTTTGCCTGGTTGTGATGAGCATGGATTTTGTTTTTTTAGTTTTTTGAGGGTGAAGCGACATGTGATTTAGTTCAGTCCATTTGACGAGGTCATTCGCACTTTTTGTAAGGTTTTTTGCTGCAAGAACAGAACAAGGGATATATCAGAATGATTTTTGTATGTATTGTTGTATCATCAGCAAAAACAGAGTTCACAGGTAGGATGTGATATGGAGATTGGTAAATCATTGATGTAAATTGTGAAACAGTAGGGGACCCAGGGATATAGAACCTTTGTTGGGGACGCCCATAGGAAAGTGTTTGAAATGAAGAAGTAAGTTGTATTAATTTTTACACATTGTTTGTCTTATTTGTGAGGTATGAGTGAAAAAAAAAGCGTAAGAGTTTTTGTGGATAAGCCATACAATTTGAATTTTTCTAAGAAGAAGAAGGTTATGGTCTATACATCAAATGCTTTTTTGAAATCAATGAATAGGACACCACAATATCTGTTGTTGGAATGTTATTTAGCCAGTCATCAGCCAGGTTGATTAGGGCTGAGAGTGGGCATTGAATGGTGGTGTGTCGAAAACCCCGGACTGTCTTGGATGAAGCAAGTGGTATGGTATTTTAGGTGGTGTAATGTGTTGTTTGTGTATGGGTTTTTCCAAAAGGTTTGGGGAAAAACTAGTTAGTGGAAAAGTAGGGAAATGATTGTGAGATCTGGTCTGTAGTTGGCAGGGTCTGAGCTGTCACCTGTTTTGTTAGATAGGTATGACTTTCGCCTTTTTGAAACTGTCGGGAAAAACGATTTTTGTGTCGATGACCATATAATTGAAGACGTATGTTAACGTCGCATCTGCAATTGCTGGAGCAGCTGATAGTTTAGGATTTTGCCGTCTCTAAGCCATCCACCCGCGCAGGGTACCAGGTGTACACAGACCGTTTTTAGGTTGGTTAGGTAGTGTTAGGGTGATAAACTTCAAAAAAACTGTTATATGGTGGAATATAAAAAGTTCAGACTTGATGTTTTTATCTTGGCCAATATTGTTTCAGTTTTTTGTAGGTCATTTGATTTGGGATGACAATGCTGTCGTGACAATTTTTATTGGCAATAGTGCAAAAAGTGGGGGTGTTCAGCTGTTCGACAGAGATTGTCTTTAATTACAGTTGATTTTGAAGATTTTGATTGTTGTTTTTTAAGATCGTTAATAGCTCTCCATAGCAATTTTGGGTTCTGGTTGTTTGACGATATTAGTTCTCGATAATATTTTCATTTTTTTTCTCTGCGCTTCTGTGAATTTATGCATTTCTGTGTGAAAACTCTTTGCATTTCTCAGTTTTCTAGATTCCTCTTCCTCTTAGAGAGAGAGAGAGAGAGAGCACGGAGGAGGAGAGAGAGGAGAGCACCAGTTCCAAAAAACAGCTTACACTACACTCGGGAACTGACATACCCGGGCTGCTGCGCTAAAGAGATCGAGACATGGCACTGATGGTTGTGTTGTTTACGAGTATGAAGTGTTTCCCACTCCCTTTCTGATGCCCCACTGCACGGTAAACCGCCACGAACTGGCACCGCTGGCCCCGTGAAACAAACAAAATGACCGTTGGGCGTTGTTTATTTAGTTAGTTATCTAGTTATTTACGAATTCATTATTTATTCATTATTTTCTAACTATTTATTAATATAGCATGAACATCAAAACGTTGAGACACTTTTTTGTTGATGTACAAATTGTGTGTGGCGTGTGGTCCGTGCGTGCTGTGTGTGTGTGTGTGTGTGTGTTGTGTGTGTGTGAGAGTGTGTGGTGTGCGTGTGTGGTGTGTGTGGTGTGTGTGTGTGTGTGACGCGAGCGCGCGCGCGGCGCGTGCGTGCGCTGCTTTTATGAAATCTAATGACTGAAAATTTTGGAAGGTTGTTGGATCGTTTGCCCGCACGTTTGGGAGGGGAGAGGGGTAGGGAGGGAGGGGGGGTAATATTTCCCCCGTGTTACCCCGCCGATGGCCGTTCTAATGGTCAAGGTGTTTTGTCCCTGTGGTCCCACGCGCAGGTCGTTTAGGGCCGTAACAAAGCAAAACGACCCCAGTGAAACACATTTTAATTTGGCGTTTTGTTTGGACTTCTCCCCTGCCCCCCTTGGGGGAAACCAGCAATCTGATACATGTCAACGTAGCCTGTGTGTGAAGGGGGCGTGGGAGAGGGGGCACGGAAACTGGTCCATGTTTCCTAAGGGGTGAGAAGAAGGGTAGCCGTCTTACGTTGACCTGTTTCTTTTGTAAAAATAGACCTTTTTTTTCTCTCTTTTAGTCTCTCTCCCTCCCTCCCTCTCTTTCGAAAGTAGATTAATCGGTGCTCTGTTGGCTGGCCTTGCCTCCACCCCCACCCCCCCCCCCCCCCCCCCCCCCCCCCCCCCCACCCCCCCCCCTCCCTCCCCCCCACTCTCCTCTCACTCTTCACCACAACCCCCCCCCCCCCCCCCCACCCCCCCCCCCCCCCCCACTCACTGTCCTCACTTCCTTCCACTTAGTGCGAGACATTCAACAGACTCGGTACTACTACTTTTTTTGTTATTTTCCCCCCTGAACGCTTAGATTGGGGTGTGTGAACTAAAACGTAGGAATCATCAGCCAGGACTGGGGATGCATCATCGGCCTCTCTGTGTAGCCTGACCCCAGCTGTGCAGATGAACCTCCTCAGAGTGCTCTCAACCTCAGCAGGTTGAGAAGCGAATGACGCCAGTCATTTGACATCAACAGTCCTTCAGGTTTACTGATTTTTGGTAAGTGATCCCCCACCCCCCCCACCCCCGTCCCCTCCCCGCCAAGACAATGGCCTATTATATCTCTTTCTTGAATCCTGGTGTGATTTTGTTTTTCTAATTTCCCTTGGGATATCAATATTTTTCGCCTGATTCAAGATTTCTGTGAAAGAGACCTTTTGCGTGTCTTAGAAAATCTGTTTAAATGGGTTTGGGGACATTCACTTTCGTTTTTTAAACTTGTGTGTAGGGAATTGACTGACAAAGTGACATACCTGATGTGGCCTCTAGAAGTTTTCTGTGCTATAAACAGCGTGAATGTACTGCTTCTCTTTGGTGCTGTATAGTTGTGATCCGTCATACACACCACCTGCTGATGCCCACTGTTAGTCACAGAGCCAGTCAGAACTGGTATGAAGGTCCGGAGAATGTGCATCTTTTCTTTTTCATGACGATCACTGAGGATGATGACAACATGGTAGTTTGTACTCTATGCTTTCTTTAACAGCGAGACATGGACTTTTCTGCTGCCCATTACATGTCAAATTTTACAGAACTTCAGCTTTTCTGCCGTTCTGCCGAAAAAAAGCAGCAAAAAAAAAAAAAAAAAAAAAAAAAAAAAAAGGTTAAATATTCAACGCTGTGGGATTGTGGCTGGCTGTTTGCTTCCAAGACTAAGTCACTCGTTCACAAGAACTAAGAACAGTGGTGAAAACTACTAGGCTGCAACGCCCATCTTGCAGTAAATTTAAGAAGATAAATGCATGTCCGTTCTTTGTTCTTTGTTTTCATTGTCCTGAATGTTGTTTATCTTGCCTGAAGAAGACCTAAGAGGTCAAAAAACGCATCGAGTCTTGTAATTTGTTTGTCCCTGTTGCTTTCTAGCCTCACTAACAATTCTTTTTATAATAGGCTGCAATAATCATGGACAGTTCACGACCTGGTATACAGTTGAGAGAAGAAGCCGCATGCTGGACGGCACCGTGTCGTACCTGTTGGATGAGTCAGCGAATGGTTTCATGAAGGTGAGTCATCCATAGCTTCTAACATGCAGTTCTGGAATTCAGTTGAGCTGTTACGGCTTTAGTAGGTAGTACTGGGTTTATGACCATGTGAATGAAAAAAAAAGTTCTGAGCACAAGCCTTGCAGATGAGCCAAACATTTCTATAATGTTAATTTAGCATAAATTTTCAAGTAGGATGCAAAAGCCAGTTGACAGACTGACATCATGTAAGAATCGCAATGAAGAGTTAAGGCATGGTCAAAGGTAGCCTCACCAGCTGTTGACAGTAACCTCACCAATCCACTGCTTGGTCTGTGGATTGCCTCCCTTCACTTCATTTTTTTTTTTCACTGGTCACAGTCAACATGTTAAAAAACCACACAAGCATCAGTATTTTGTATTTTTTGTAAACACTTTAATTATTCCAATGCATTATCTATGTGAAAGTCTGTTTCTTACTTCTGCATACACAGGCTAATACTCCTGCGGACACTCCCTCTATAGACAGACAAGGATTAATCCCATCTACAAAAAAAAAGGAGTGGAGTTTTGTGTGTATGACAGTTTTTTTTTATCCCGCCAGTAAGGCAGCCATACTCCATCTTTGGGGAAGGTGCATGCTATGTGGAACATGTCATCCATAGCAACGGCCAAACTGGCCTTCTCTTCCGAAAGTTGGTGGGGATGGGATTTGACATGTGTGCAAGATGTTATGTGTGCAATCAGACATAGAACCTCAGTTTATAGTCTTTATTTGAAGGACTGTATGGGAAAAGGAGTCAGAACTAATATTAACTCCGAGATAAAAATCCCCCTGTACCGAAAAGGCCCAGCGGAGATTCAAACCCGCAACTCCAAGATTATGAGTCTGGAGCTCTACCCACTGAGCTATTCTGGGCACCCCAGTCTGTTTCTTACAAACAGGAACCTTTGTTCGATTTTCAGTCAGTATACTCTAAGGAATATCTGTGAATGCTTATGTTGTATTTTCACTTTCTCTGTACATTAATAAATAAATGTGCTAACATTTTATTTTAAATGCTCACAACAGTGACAGAAAGTCCAAAAATGCAAAGTCACCACCTATCACTTCCTTTCGGCTTTTTTCATTCACTGAGAGCACAGAATGACCATAAAACTTTAAACAAAAAGGATACTACTTAACCTTGAAGGAAACAAAAAACATTCAAACACACAAATGTCTTGTTTCTTTTTGTCTTCACCCATCTTCACTGATGAGATTCTCAAAGACAATTATCTGTTTCTTCATCTGTACCTACCTTCATCACAACGAGATTGTCTGGTTTAAACCACATTCATATTGAAAACAAAATCTCAGTCTGAGGTTCCCCCATACCCAAAACCATCGCTCATATGCACTAAGTAAAACCTTGATTTAGTGTGACTTATATCCAGCAAACACCTGACAGTTTCAAGGAGGAGTCCTCACAGAGGGATGGTTTCGTTCAGTTCTCATTGCAGCTCTCTCACCATGAAGGAGGTCCAAATTCAAGAACATTCAGGGAGCCTACCATGCCTGAAATAGTGTACATTTTCCTTGACTTGCCAGTTGTTAAATTTTATTTTTTCTTCGATTTATTCTTGATGAAAAAAAACGGAGAATGAAAGCAATGAGTGGTGATGGCGATTGTGACAAGCTTTGCAATATCTATATCTCTTTCCTCTGCCCTCCCCACCACCTCCCCTTCCCCCGCCTCACCCATTCCCCTGTCCCATTTTGACTGGGTTCCTGTGTGTCACACACACAGCTCATTGAATTTCAGACTCAAATTTTCCTTCTTCCACAGGACTGTTTTAACCTGTACACTGTTTTGATTCCAGGGTGCTTTTTCATACTTTTGGGGGGATGTTATTTTTGAGTACTAGTTCGTAGTCCCAGCTTTTTTTTTTACCAGGATTATTCCAAGCCCAAATGACACTTTCATTTTGGATTGTTCCAAGACTTAAAAACACATCTGGGGGCATCATGTTAATGTCATGGTTACTTCAAAGGCACTGGTTTCCACAGCACTTCACAGCTCAAGCACACTATTACAGGGAAGTAACTTGAGTGAAGGGACTTGCAGCCCCCCTTCACATTCTAATAAGAAAGCCATATTATTTGCTTGCTATAGTCTGTTCTTTTCCTTTGAAAACTCAAATTTAACAGATATTCCTAAGCTTAAAAACTATGCTTCATTTCTTTTTTGTTGTAAAGCTCTCGACATGATCAGAACCACTGCACATTCTAAAAAAATAAATTTAAAAAGTCACATGTTTATAGCTGGCAAAAGGCCACTTCAATTTTCCAGCTTGCAACACTGTTTAGGAACTTTGCAGGTGTTTTATTCCGGATAGCGTCTCTGTACAACGTGCCTGAAATGTTTTTGACCATGATCTGTATTACGCCATTCTTACTCATTGCAGAAAGCTCGGTTCCACGATTCTGTCCACGCTTTACCTTCTACCCAACAATGGAAAGACAATGCTAGACCTACAGGATCTGTTGAAAATAAGTATTATCTGAAAGCTTTCTCAACTTTTTAGAACAATACATAAAACTTTCTACATTTGATTTCATAATGAAGACATGCACAGAAAGTCACTGGCAAAATCCTCTACCCCCCAACCCCATCGTGGCTCCACTCGCTACTCGTTTCCCTCATGATAGTCATCCCCCAGAAGTACTTGGCATCACATACACAACCTTGATTACAGTCACAAATAAGGAAATGCATCAGGAGACCTGACTTGGCATTAAAACCAATTTTTTCAAGCCAAAATGAGAAGCATTCTTCGATATAACACTGGGCCCATGAGGAGGCCATAATGGGAAGGGAGCTAATAGGCTTGCATTTCCTCCCCTTGCACAGGCTGCAAACAACAGGCAACTGAAATAACAGTTCTCTTCTGATCCAACGTAAAGCTACAGTCATCCACATAGCTTCAAATGTTTATTAAATGTACAACATTCTTCACACACAAACCACCATTCTTTCCCTAGTTCAGCCTGGTTTGTATCTTTCCTTAACAACTGAAATTGATCTCAAACTGCCTGGACAATCCTCAAAGAAGAGCGAAACACAAAAGACAAGAGAGAGATCTTTCTGCACACAAGCTGCTCATTTCTCAAAAAGTCACAGGAGGCACTTGTGTGCTCACGGCAGACACTCTCTCTCTGATGACCTGAGTTTTTGAACGAAAATGTACACATATTTACACATTGCCACACAAACATGCGTTTTCTCCATAGACATACACAGCGAGTACAACAAAAGAAAAACAGACCAAATGCACACCTTTAGCGCACGTGAACAAAGCTAGAAATGCTTACGACAGTAACACTGTTGACATTTTGCTTTGCTTTCAAATGGAGTCAATACACCTGGCACGCTTTACATGCAGAAGGTGCTAACACTCAAAAACCCACAATCTATTGTTTTTCTGCTTTGGTTAAAGTTGCAATTGACAGTTTCTGGGAGATGCAAAAGGTACGCAAAACATGGACAATGATCTCTGAAAGTTTTACCGTTTTCACACATTCTTTTTCGACTTTTAGGATCAACTTGTACTAATGATAAAGTCCTGATATGGAGACATTTAATTTTTTCTTCCTTTACAAAGACAGTGCAATAATCTTATTTTCTCCGACCACACTTGAAATGCTCTTATTTGTGTGTGTGAATGTCTGAAATCAGGCACAAACCTTACCATTAGCACCCTGGCACACATTCAAGTAGGTACCCTTGGTGTACTTTGGTTTTGAGGGTGAACTTTGTTTTCAAGCTGTATGGTACAATTTTGCCACCAAACCTATCTCTACATTTTCAACAAAACTCTTAAAATTGTTTCAGAAAATTTGTTTTGAAAAATGGATAATGAAGGAAAGAAGTTCCTAAAGCTTTGCACAATGAATCTCTAAACTTCTTGCATACTTGCATGTGTGTGAAGGAGACAGAAATAACATATACATTCACACTGAATACTACAAGTGTTTTAAATGCAGTGTATTTGTGGAGGGTTTTTTCCTTTTTTTTTTCCAAGCACCCATCACAGTTTTTCACCTGACCTTCCTTCTAATTCAACACATTGCTGCTTACTAAATGTCTGTATTGCATATTTCATGCACAGTGTGTGTGTGTGTGTGTGTGTGTGTGTGTGAGAGAGTGAGTGAGTGAGTGAGAGTGTGTTTGTGTGTGTGTGTGTGAGAGAGAGAGAGAGAGACAGAGAGAGACAGAGAGAGAGAGAGAGAATATATAAGTGTGCATACAACAGACGAACACAAGCACCACTTGCACTTTCAAGTGACGTACAAAGAGCAAACCACATCACTGAAATCACCAGAATTAAATCTAAGGCATCCTCCTTCATTTTGATTCATGTGATAATGCACAAATTTGGATGCATATTTAAACATGACTAGAGTGAAGTGCACCTTGTCTAACCCGCCTAAAAAAGCCTGCACATTAATTTCTTACCTTGATAAAGAACAGACTTCAATGTAGGACTACAGCTTAACTGAGTGCTTCATATGCAAACAGGATCCGCTGTGAGCCAAATGCATACTTGACCGCCATTTGTCACCAATTTGGGGTTCAGTGTTCAGTTCTTCAGTTGGAAAGTGTGGCTGGCAATCATTAAAAAAAAAAAGAAGAAAAAGACTGACTATATCTACATCACTACCCCCCCCCCCCCCCCCCCCCCCCCCCCCCCCTTCATAAGAGAAGATAATCTCCTGATTGAAAACATTTCTTGCATTACTACTCAAAACTTCTTTCAGTCTACAGATTAGCTTCTCTACTGGGACTTTTTTTTCCCCAGAACTGCCAGACACTGTCTTTTTTCTTCAGAATTCTATCCATCATTCCATATTGACATTTTCAGCACAGAAAAGGACATGGCACTTGACCTCTCTCTTTATGTTTGAAATTACTCAGCAAATTGGTGTGTCACGTTTTATGCATAGAAGACAAGACAGCTGATCGGATATTGCTGAAAAGCACTCCCCACCTATCCCACTCCCCTTTCCTGATTGGCGGAGTAATCTGAATCTTGAACTGGAAGGTCCGTGTGTTCTCCCTTTTTGATTGAGATTCCTTTAACACTCCCCCCCCCCCCCCTATCCCCACCCCCCCCAACCCCCTCCCCAACCCCCCCCCCCCCCTCCCCTCCCATCGGTCCTTATTCCTCCCTTGCATATTGCCCCCTTCCTCCCTGTCTGTCTTCCCAAGACACACATACACACACATGCATGCACGCACACATACACACACATGCATGCACGCACACATACACACACTGTACATCTCAGCCCTTCACTCGTTTTGACAAAAAAAAAAAAAAAAAAAAAAAAGGTCATGATGACAAAATCTTTGTCACCATTTGTGCCATGAAACGTTCCTCACAATGAAAATTAGCTTAGTTCACACATGTGCTGCTAGCACAAGCTTAACTTCAAACGACATGTCAGCATGAAACGATTTCTTGGGGGGCAGGGGGGGAACAGAAACTTTACAATGTTTTCCAACAGGAAATGACTGTACATATGTTCAAAGCAGATCTGCAACATCTTCACAAATCCTTCAGCGCTGCTAGTTGCTGCTCTATGGCGCTGTCGCTGACTCCAGCTTTCGATGACTCCCCGATCTTCCCTCGTGCTGCTGATGGGGCGTTCACCATCTGTCCGCACAACGGGTTAAAAACCACCATAAGACTACAGCTAACACCTGTGAAAATGAGGTCAGAATGAAACAGTACAGAAATCTGAACATCAAAGAACACAGACAGAGAAAAATCTAAATGAAATGGAATTTAAAAAAAAAAAAAAAAGACAATGCATGAGTACTTCAACAGACATTGTGCAAAAAACAAAATGGTGAGATAGTAAGATGAATAGAGAAAATGGATAGATACATAGGCAAGACACACAGACTGATGGCTAAGGCAGACTGACGGTCTAGTAGAAAAAACATTCGTGACCTAATTTTCGCATGAAAATAAGAGAGATCATCTAAAGATTACAGAAAGATGACAATGTGAGAATAACTTGACAATTAAGAAATAACAATGATGGACTCTCTCTCTCTCTCTCTCTCTCTCTCCAGCTCAAACCTCTCATCTTCCTACAACAGATGCATACAAGCAGCTGCAGCTGGGCATCTACAAACACATTTTCTCTCCATCCTTCTAATTCACACACAAAACATGTACACCTACGATCAAATTTTACACACTCGCACTCACATAGACACTCACACATATGCATGCGCAAATACTCTTATCTGCATGGATTTAAGTATACTCTCTCTCACACACACACACACACGCACACACACACACACACGACTGACCTTGTCAGTGATTTCAATGCCAATCTCATCCAGGACTTGGCTGACGATGGCGTCCTGTTCTTCCTCATCCCCAGACTCCGCCAGAATGTCATCCAGTGTGTCATTGACTGCACAGAATTACACACAGGTCAGACACGGACACACCTGACCTGTCATTGACTGCGCAGCGGTACACACAGGTTAGACACAGACACACCTGACGCGTCATTGCGCAGGTCAGACACAGACACACCCTGACCTGTCATTGACAGCACAGAATTACACACAAGTCAGACACGGACACACCTGACGTGTCACTGACTGTACAGAATTACACACAGGTCAGACACACACACACTGACGTGTCGCTGACTGTACAGCAGTACAGTTTACACAGGTCACACACACACACACACACACACACACACACACACACACACACACACACACACCCCTAGTGTGTCACTATTGCACAGTGCTACTCAGATGACGCTACAAGACACAAGATCAGACATACTGATACAATACACAGAAGTGCTCACTACTGTATACACTGTCAGGAACATTACATACATTTGTCACAGCACAGTCTCTGAAATGTATCACACGCCATCAGCGTGCACATCCCTCCCTCTCTTCCCCAGCTCCCTTTCCTCTCTCCCCTCCATTTTTCCACCACCTCCTACACACAATAGTTTTTTTCTTTTCAGGTGACGATGACCAGAGATGCATGGGAACAATTGGTACTCATGTTCATGATGCAGTCACATAAGACTGCTGCTTTGAATCCAATTCATTTGGCTTCTAGCCCAGCCGACCACAAAGGGCCATATTCAGGCCATTCTTTCATCAGAGAGTCACCTCTGCAGATATAATTTTTTTGAAAAATATATGCACAACTCCTTTAAACAGGTTTTCTGAAAACAAGCTAAAAGCTTGCTTTAAAATCTCCCTTCCATAAAATCTTGATAAACAAAAATGTGAATCTCTTTCAGGAACTTGAAAATCATATCAGGTGGAACATCTCTGAATAAAGTTTTCTCAGAATCTGCGCTGTAAAATGTTCCTGTCTGGCATAATGCAAGTCCCAACATTCTATAAGAACATGCCCTACAGTGAGTAATACATCACATGGAATGCACCTCAGAGCTGCTTCACCTTTTCAAAAGATACAAGTAGACGTAAAAGGAGTGACCTGTGTGCCCATCAGCACAACACTGTTTCTTTATCCCTCCAAAAGGCACATGGTAAAATTCAAGGTTTGGACAGATTAGAAAGAGTTTGTTGTCCATTTGCATGTTCCTATCCACTTGTCAGAGGTCTCTGAGCTAAGTCTGAGATTTAGGTTTCAAACTGGTTTGAGGGATAAAGAATCCGTTCAAGTCTTAATTTGTAACACTTCTTGGCAAGTTGATCAAGCACCTCGTTACCTTGAATACCAACATGACCGGAAAACCAAGAAAAAAAAAAACTACATTGTAACGATCAGATTTCAGAGCTCTTTAGTCTCCTCTGTACAAGACAAAGAGATGGAGCTAAGCAGCAGTCTGTTGCAATGCGTGTGAAGAACATGGAAGAGTCTGGTTGTGTGCACATCATCCCTGGAAAGAGTGTGGCCCAGTCATGTGAGTGCGTGGACTGTGCGTTGGTGTGAGGACCACTCACTCATCTCCTCTGTCATGCCCATCTTGGTGGACTGCTTCTCAAACTCCTGCATGACCTGCATGGTCTTCTGTGGGTCCATCACCTTGTTCATCTCCGTCATCGTCTGAAACAGGAGGTCACATCAGCCTCATCTGTCCTACAACACTGCCATCAACACACATCCATCAGGTCATCTCCGTCATCATCTGAAAACAGGTCACCATCAGCCTCATCTGTCCTACAACACTGCCATCAACGCACATCTGTCAGGTCATCTCCGTCATCGTCTGAAACAGGTCACCATCAGCCTCATCTGTCCTACAACACTGCCATCAACACACATCCATCATATCTCCGTCATCGTCTGAAACAGGTCACCATCAGCCTCATTTGTCCTACAACACTGCCATCAACGCACATCCATCATATCTCCGTCATCGTCTGAAACAGGTCACCATCAGCCTCATCTGTCCTACAACACTGCCATCAACGCACATCCATCATATCATCTTCTGTACATCATACCGTCACATTATCACCTGACACACACCAGACTATCACATTATCATTTGACACACACCATACTGTCACACTATCATCTGACACACACCATACTATCACTTTTATCATCTGACACACACCATACTATCACTTTTATCATCTGACACACACCATACTGTCACATTATCATCTGACACACACCATACTGTCACCTTACCCTCTGGCACACACCATACTGTCACATTATCATTTGACACACACCATACTATCACATTATCATTTGACACACACCATGCTATCACATTATCCTCTGACACGCACCATCCTATCCAGTGATAATTCTAACACACAAAGGTGCGTCTGATGCATTAAATTCCCATCTACTGCACCAGAATTCAGACAAGCATGTCACTAAAATCTTCCAAAGTTACCTTGACAATGATTTTCTCCTGTACACATTACAGCTCCGAGCAGTGCATCATATAAAAGCACTTTCATTCGATCTGCCATGATTGAATGAAATACAAACACAACTTTCCTCGACGTTTTAGAACGTTCTGAGTCGATGAACAACTTACGCGTGAAAACTCTTCTCTACTGAAAACCAATTAGAGTCATCATAATAGACTATCCAGTCTATGATTGGACCACAAAGATCATGTGATTCGGCCAAACGTAAAAAGCATGGAAAAAAATGTATGAAATTCATCCTTTAAGAACCAAAATTGACAATCCAGCGAATGGAACATAAGCCAAGCAATTTATACAACATGATTGGGCTGGGACAATCAAAATGATTTCCTTTATGGATATTATAATGTGTTGTGCACAATGCAAGAGTGGCCAACCTACATAATTTCATGAAAATTTCTACAAATACTCATCACTCTCAACGTGTGTTGGTCATAAGGTTTCTGATGATCAGTGTGTGTGGGGACTGGAATATAGTCAATTATTAAACATTTCTGCACTGATGACAATGGCTGATGTAGTGTAATGATGATGTATTACATCATTTCTGCAATAATGGAAAAATGTATCACCTTTAATGATAAACGAAGAGGACATCCCACATAAATATTTTCACTTTAAAATCCTGGCAATAAAGGTGTTCTCATTTATTCACTTTTGTTGATAGCACTTTACTAACGTCAGAACACGAATCTGAATAAGTAATCTTTAGCATATAATCTGCCAATGTTTTTATGATGACAATGGCTGATGTAGTGTAACTTTATTTTATCCTGGCAATAAAGGTGTTCTCATTTATTCACTTTTTGTTGATAGCACTTTACTAACGTCAGAACACGAATCTGAATAAGTAATCTTTAGCATAGCATCTGCCATGTTTTCTCAACTTTAATATCAGCACCTCTTTTCTCATCTATTTTGTCTCATTCTCTTTCTTTGTGTGTTTATGTGTGTGAGCCAAACATGGCGCCCTAATGTGTGTGTGCGTGTGTGCGCGCATGTGTGTGTGTGTGTGTGTGTGTGTGTGTGTGTGTGTGTGTGTGTGTACATGTGTGTGTGTGTGTGTGTGTGTGTGTCTGTATGTGTGTGCGTGCATGCACGTGCATGCATTTGTTCTAGCAGTTATAAAAGTGTGCCTCTATATATTTTTTTATGACCCCTTGAAAATTTGGAAACGAGTTTGCACACTGAGTCTGACCCCTAATTTTTAGTAAAAAATAATTATCACCGACTATCACATCATCATGACACACATAACGATCCTTTTACATCATCATGCTACAGACACACCATCCTATCACAACATCATCTGACACACAACACATTAATCAATATTTAGCAAATAATTAGCAAATGGAGAGAAAAAATGCCCGTAAACATTGTGACAGTCTTCAACAACATGAATAAAGAGACTAGTAACGAACTACACTATCAAAACGCACTGCATCAATAAACATTTACAACATGGTTCCTCTTTCTTCATCCTTCTCAGCCAGCCTACCTTGGTTGTTGTTCCCATAGCTTTCGCCATCTTCATGTTGGAATGCATCATCTGAGACAAAGGGAAAAAAAAAAAGAGAAATGTTATGAACTATAGCAGACACAGTGGACACCCAAAAGAAGCATACCTGTGGTCCTCAGTGCACATACATATTCCCGGCACACACACACACACACACACACACACACACACACACACACACACACACACATATATATATATATATATATATATATATATATATATATATATATATATATATATATATATGCCATGCAGACACTGATGAAGATGAATACATCAAAAACAAACATAAAAAAGAATCTATCGATCACAACATACACCACACACTGATTCTCTATTTCTCCTCTTTGACGTTTCCACTTGCACATATCCTCATTCAATGATTATGCACACATGCAGAACACACTCACTCAAAAGATGATATTCATCTGTCATGGTCACACACACACACACACACACACACACACACACACACACACACACACACACACACACATCAAATCATGTTGCTTTACGCCCTGTCGACCACAAAAACCATCTCAGGGAGTTAACACAATAAAAAAAAAAAACCAAACTGAGAGAATTAAAATTCAAAGTTAAAACTCAATACCAGTTATTTCTTCACATCAAAATACCTGCAAAAAAGACTGTCACAATCATGTTGAAATCAAATCTTCTTAAAAACACTGACTTCTTTCAAAAACTCAAAAATCAAATCCAGGGGAACATCCTGGAACAAGGTCTTCATTGAGCTTGCCGTAAAGTGTCTATGTTTGACATCTTGTAGCTCCCTACATTTCATAACAATGTGTCTGATGCTGAATTGTTCATCCGATGGGATGCAATGTGGAGTTCTTCACTTTTAAAAAAAGACAAATGCGTTAAAAACAAATGGCCAGTGTAAAGCCAGAATAAAACTATTTCTCTCTCTCTCTCTCTCTCTCTCACACACACACACACACACACACACACACACACACACACACACACACACACACACACATTTACAGTGTTATACCTCCTTCCCTTTCCCCTTCCCTCTCACCGATACCCACATTCAAATGTTATACACACATGCACCACACATTCATTCAGTCACAAGATGTTTATGTCATTCTTTTTCACACACACACACACACACACACACACACACACACACACACACATACACACACATTGTTCTAATATTCATATGTTCTTTATAACACACACACACACACATCAGTGTAATACCCTACTCCCCTTTCCCTCCCATTGATACAGCCCCCCCCCCCCCCCCACACACACACACACACAATCTCTCCAATTAGACCTTTAATCCCTCTTCAACAAGTGTCCATCGTGCCCAACCCCACCAGTCAGGCAGTACACCTAGTTTCACCTTTTGCTGGTTTCCAATGGCTTGAATCTTGGAGCCTGCAGCGTAACTCTTGGTCTTCTGTTTCCTCAAAGCCACCAACTGTTTGGCCAGAATGGTAGCAGCCTGCCACATGGAGACCATGGAGACCAGTCACTTGGCTTCTTCACTGTTTGCTACTTGGCATCATTCTGTGTGTGTGTGTGTGTGTGTGTGTGTGTGTGTGTGTGTGTGTGTGTGTGTGTGTGTGTGTGAGTGAGTGAATGCATGCATGCGTGCATATGTGTGTGCGTGTGTGTTGAATTGCATACTCTTAACAGGCTCTATTCCTCAGACTATTCATGCAAGTTCATCATGGGCAGCTAAGTATGAGAAAAATGACTTTTTTGAAAAAAAAAAAAACATCCCATCATCCTTTTCCAACCTCCATTCACACCACCCACCCCCACCCCCCTCTCTCTCTCTCTCTCTCTCTATATATATATTGCTTTTTTCCGTATTTGGGGTGCGGGGAAGGGTTTGGCCTAGACTTTTTCTTTGATAGGACTAAGACAACAGGATATGATGCTAAGATAAGGATTGTGCACAAGCAATAGCACGTACTGTATTGACTGATCTCTATTACAAATGATGAGTGCTGTTTACCCCTAGACAAATCAGCTGAAACACTGACTGGCACAGATGGAACAAATGGTCCCAACAGCTTTCTTTAAGCCACCTGAAAGTTGGCAGACCTCTCAAAACTTACAGTCTCCTCAATCCACAGTTCAAAAATATATTGTTATCACCATGATCAGATACTTTTACCAGTTAGAGAACATAAAATGTATCGTGCATAATCATATTTTGGCAGAAACACAAGCAGGAGTGTCAGCTTGCATTTAATTTGGAATAGCTCTTTGTAGTTTAAATGCATGTATGGAGAGTGTAAACATCACATGCTTGCATGAGAATGTGCATACATTGTGTGTGTGTGTGTGTGTGTGTGTGTGTGTGTGTGTGTGTGTGTGTGTGCATGCCTGTGGGAATATTTGCATGTGTGTGTGCACATGCACGTGTGTGTGTGTGTGTGTGTGTGTGTGTGTGTGTGCATGTGTGTGTGCAAGTTTTACCGAGACTTTTTCTTCAGGCAACCAAAATATCCTGGGACAGATGAGACAGACATCAGGCTTACAATCTTCTGGCAACCAGATAACCAGGGACAGATGAGACAGACATCAGGCTTACAATCTTCTGGCAACCAGATAACCAGGGACAGATGAGACAGACATCAGGTTTACAATCTTCTGGCAACCAAATAAACAGGGACAGACGAGACAGGCATCAGGTTTACAATCTTCTCAAGTCACCTGCTTATTTCCTTGCTTTGCTGCCTTCTTGATTTCCATTTCCTGCAACACATACAGCAGTTCAGAAACAGACTTTTGCCCAGTTCAAAATACATAGCAAATGAGCACATTTTAAGACTGTTATTGCTATGCTCTGTAGTCCTAGATGAAGCCTGCAGGCAGTAGTGGTTCAGGTTGTGATGGAATCAGTCCTGTATTGTTCTCTGTGATGTTTTACATTTTATCAGATTTTGTAAATTATGCCACTGTGGACTTCTTCACACACACACACACACACACACACACACACACACAGTCAAAAAACATGTATAAACACACACACACACACACACACACACACACACACACACACACACACATGTATCTTTGTAAAGTAAGAACGATAAATTTGTACAAACAATGTCCTTATCAAGTGACGAAACGTTTTTGGAACTCTTTCAACAAGATTTAATTTTGGACTGCAGTGAAACGTTTCAAGAGGCAACTATATGGTAGGCATCCTTCAGTCTCGGAAGACTATGGAGTTGCGCTCTAGGTGTCTATTCTGGTACAGCGACAGGTGCGGCTGGCTAGTCCGACGCGGGAATGACAGTCCCTGTGGCAGAGGGCACAGGTGAAGTCTGACGCTGGTCTGTCTGCCTGGGCTACAGCCTTTCTTCTCTACAGGTTTACATACCGTTTAAAAAAAAAAATCCTCTGGCACCACTTGACATGTCTCTTTGATCTCACCAGTTTCTTTTCCTCTTTGTCGAGGGAGCTTCTGTCTCTCTCTCCAGATCTCTTTGCTGACGCCGCAAAACCCTGTCATTCTGTCGTACTTGCTCTGAAACATAACATGGAAAGAATTCAGCTGTTGCTTTGATTTCTTCACGAACAGACACCCCTCTGTAAAACGGAGTAAACTAATGTGTCTGAATGGGTTAGCAAGCGAGTGAGTTAATGAAAAAATACTGAACAGATGGATCCTGAGAAAAAATCAAAGTAACATTGGGTTATCTATCCCTGCCTTTCACTATGGCTAGGGAGGGGCAAGGGAGGGGACAGTGGAGACAGGAGGGAGAGAAGGTAGGAGCTGGGGGGGGGGGGGAGGGGAGAGTGGAGGGGGAGGGAAGGGGGATGCAATGCAGGTGGTTATCGATTGGGCAAAGTCGGTTCTGCTCTACGGCTGTGAGACTTGGAGAATGACCAAGGCAATACAGAAAAAAAAAAAAATCAGGCCTTCATCAACACCTGTCTGAGGCGGATCTTGATCTTCAAAATCAGATGGCCAGAGAAAAAAATCAACAATGAAGCTCTATGGAATGGACACACTCTCAGGAAGCCGACATCCAGCACTACACGCCAAGCCCTGACATGGAACCCGCAGGGGAAAAGGATGACAGGCCGACCTTACAGCAGCTGGAGGCGAGACACTGAGGCAGAGATGAAGAGGCAGGGGACCACCTGGACAGGCATTCAGCGAGCAGCCCAGAACCGAGTGCGATGGTGAAGTGTTGTCAATGGAGATGCTCACCCTTAAGCTATGGGCCTAAGTAAGTAAAGCCTTGTCAAAAAGCTAGTTTAAGTCTACTTTCAATATGAAGAATCAGGTTGACCGTAACTGCAGGAAAAGAAGTTGTCATCCAATCAGACATTCTGTTTTCACTTTTAACTCAATCTGAGAATGACTACATACCTCATAAACTACAAAAGCACAACTTTGGTTGTTCTAAACACATTCATGAAATAAGCAGTTCATATCCCGTGCTCTACAGGTCTACAAAGCAGAATGAACAAAGTCCAGTTTCTTTTCCCAGAGGAGGTACACTCCCATCAAACAACTTGAGGCATAGGTAGGTGATAAAGACTCATATGCACAGTTTTGAAAGCTAGAATCTGACTACAATTGATGCTGTTGTGTTTCCCTTGGTGAGCGATCTCTAAGGTCCACAACACAATGTTCCAAACACTCACACAACCTGGATTTGCCTGCTATCACTCTTCTTGTTGCATCTCCTTGCCCTTCCTTCCCTCTTCCATCCTGTCTCTTTCTTCTGTCAGACTCCCTCCATCCACAACACTGAAGCAGCAACAGCAATGTCATTTCCCTTTAAGTCACTCGCCAACAAAAAGTAAAGTCTGCTCCCACATCCTCTAAAGCCTGTGATTCACTGCCATGACCGTTGTCTCTCATACATGAACAATTCAGTTTGCGATATTATCTTTTCACTGTGACTATGACTCTGTGTGTGTGTGTGTGTGGGGAGAGGGGGGGGGGGGGGGGGGGGAGGGCGTGTGTATGCATACATGTATGTGTGTTTTAGTGTTTGGGTGTTGGTGCGGGTGAGTATGTGTTCTTATGTATATATAATCTATGTAATGTTTTATGTCTTATGGATTTAATGTTTATTTCAGTGTGTGTGTGTGTGTGTGTGTGTGGGGGGGGGGGGGGGGGGGGGGGGGAGTGTTGATGTATATATAAAAAAGTATAATAACACAGGCTTTTATGTAACGGTCTATAATGTCTTTTTGTAATTTTTATGTACCTGTGAAATGATGTAGAACAGAAGAAAAATTTCCGATGGATAATAAAGTTGATTGAATTAAATTGAACTGAATTGAATTGAATCGAACTGAATTGATTTGAAGTAATTGAACTGAGCTGAATCCTTAGTCCGTTTCCCTTTTCCTCCTGCTTAACACCAATCTCCATCTCCCGTTCTTCACTTTTGTCAAATTTCTCTCTCTCTCTCTCTCTCTCTCTCTCTCTCTCTCTCTCTCTCTCTCTCTCTCTCTCTCTCACACACACACACACACACACACACACACACACACACACACAGAGCACATGCATGCCAGCTAGGGATAAGACTCATTGGATAGTTATGAACTGTGAGTGCAGTGGAGGACTGCAGCTGAGGTCTCACAGGCCTGTGTGATTCAGCAAGCTGGCTCCTTCTGTGCGCAGCAAGCAACTTGTATAACCACAGATGTCAAGAGCACAGTGGCTTCACTAATTAATGTTAGTTACTCTAATCAGGAGGCTGTTTATACTTTAAAAGGCTGATTCTGACTAAATTTGGAAGCCACATATCATGTGTTTAATTGCAGGCTGATGTGCCTTGCATTCCGATGTGATGCAGTGAACACATTCCCTTGTATAAACATTACTAAAAATAGAATATGAAATTGGATAGTTGGCACTATAGGCAGAACATCAGACTTATGATCCCTGGTGATGCTGTGGTTTAGTTTGACTAGTTTGAGTCTCCATCTAGTTATAATGTTTTCTCTTGAGGAGAGTTAAGACTGGTTCTGACTCCATTTCCTAATAAAAGCCTTCTGCATGAGAATCAGGTTCCATGTGCAAAACCCATGCATAATGTTCTGCACATGCCTCAACTCATTCAATCCTGCGTCTGAGCAATGCTCAGGAGCTGCTGAAAAGTGTCATGTCTTCAAACCAATATTACACCAAAACTATACAAGTTACTGGGTTGTTGTTGTTTTTTTTTATTTGATCCAGCTAAAAATAAAACCTTTGTTTACATAGTGCATTAAAGTTTTGAAGTCACTGGACTAAAAGTAAAATCAAGTCTAGTGTTTACATTCAAACATGGAGAAAAATATAAAGTAAAATAATATTTGAGTTTGTCAAAGCATCTTTTAAGTTTAAATCCAAAGACAGATAACATGATATGGAATTTTTATATGTTACAGACTAACCAATTTTATTTTGTTACACAGTGTGGAGGGTGGGGTTTTGGTTTTTTTTTTTTTTTTTTTTTTTGGTACATCTTGATATGATGGTAGAGTAGTTTTCCAAATGTCTAAAACTAAAATCTTCACACTATGAAATTATATCTTGCTATACAATCACTTGGCAATAAACACTGTGATTTTTTCCCCTCTTGGCAAAATAGTTTTTGAGATAATAACAGTTTAAGTGAAGTATCCCTTGCGCTCTAAGGTTAAATCCCATCACCATCCTTTGGAAGGACTGACGACATGTGTGTTAGCGACAGTCTACATGAAAACTGCTAAACGTATCTCGAACTGAAATTATTAGAAGAAACCTCCAACTTCTTCACTCCTTCACTGGTTCGGTGGATACTTTTAAGCCAGCCACATCAACTCAGAGACTTAGTCAATGACTTGAGAGAGGTCTGATGAGTAAGTCTGAGTATGAAGACCTCACACCGATTTCGTTGTTTTGTTTTAATTGATTATTAAGTATGATTAACAATCAGTCGATGGTACTTTATAATTTGGGGGGGGGAAAAAATTGTAAACTTACGCTCAACTGTGGGTTTCTTGCCGAAAAAATCCTGCCATGATGTAAGAGCCACAACGCTGTTAATTTAGCAGACAATACGTTCCCGAGTTGACGACTGTAATTCCGACAATAAAATGTGGACTGTTCATGTGAGAATGACAACAGTGTTGACAAGTATAGGAAGCTGACCAGACGGATGAGAAATCACAATAACCTCCCCTTGCATTGAGCAATCATGTTGGCTATATGTTTAGCAGCTGTGAAATATTAGGTGGTTTTTATTTGACGTCTTTTCATCCGGCAGATGATTTTAGACGGGGGAAAAAAAACACCGCTTAAGTCATTTCAACACATACATCTGCATACACTTATGAAAAAGAAAACAGCATATCAGTTAAGGACCCTCATAATAGTCTAGCTACCTCAGAACTGGCTAAAGTGGCGGCAATCTCAATTATGCATGAGTCAGACAGAACTTGACTCTCATTTTCATATTTGTCAAGATTGATACCCATCTCCTTATACATTTCAATTAAAACTGGACAACCTAATATAAGGTAATGCACAGAGATGAATTTCCACAGACACACACAACTTCAGGAGGAAAATTTGGTCTTCCATGTGTTCAGCCTTAATTTTGTGATAATCTTAGCCAAATGGCGTGAGCAGCTAGGCAGTGTGTATCATTTTTCACAGAAAGAGGTTTTGTAAACGTAGTGTTCCAGGTTGAATAGTATTTCTAACTTGGAAGGATGTAATGGCAAATTCAGCACACATTCTGAACAGTTTTTGCATCAAGTTTAGCTAGCTTATCTGCTATTTCATTCCCTCTGAGACCACAATGTGAAGGAATCCAACAGAAGTCTACGATTATTCCCTGAGACATAATACAGTGTGAAATATTAGTTTAAACATCGATTGCATTCGTAGCAGACCTTCTTCTTCTTCTTCTTCTTCTTCTTCTTCTTCAAGCAGCCGTAATCTTAACACGGCGTGCACTCTTTCTTGTCTGAAAAGAATTCAAAATATCAACAATTTCAAAAGTCTATCCGTGCACGAGTTCAGTAATAAGCATACAACGCCCGACTCACGATTTTCCTTCCAAAGCCTGGCACCAAAGGGCTACTGACCAAACTGAACCCCATCAAGGAGCAGCTGGACCAGACGGCATTACCCATCACGTGCTGAAGGAGTTAGCTGCTGAAGCCACAGTTTGCCCAATTCTCACCACCATCTACCACACTGTCCCTTGGCTGGAAGGTGGCACTGGCGAACCCCATTTACCAAAACTTAAAGAAAAGAACAGAAAAAAAAAGGAGGGGGGGGGGGGGGGGGGGGGGGGGGGGGGAGGAGAGAGAGATTCCAAGGCATCAAACCACTGTACTATCTCCCTCACCTGTTTTCTGTCTGAGATTCTTGTGCACATCGTTGTGGGTGCCATCTGTGTTAAGCAATACCTTGAAGCTCATATCATTTTACCTATAGAGTCTAAACAGCAATGGAAAAGGGTGAGGCAACCGATATCATCATTGCGGACTTCGCAAAAGCGTTTGATAAGATAAATCATAGCCTACTTACCCGCAGGTTAGATCCTCGCAGTGTCCGAGGAAACACCTACAGCAGGATTGCACTCTCTCTCCGTGACTGCTGCAAACAGTGGTTGATCGGTCACAGTCAGGTTAGATCAGTGTCAAGTCTGGCATCACCCAGAGATGTGTGCTTGGGCCCTTCCTCTTCTAGTTTACATAAATGATCTGCCATCTGTAACATTCTCCCCCTAGACGTTTTGCTGATGGTACCGCTGTCTACCGCTCTATGACATGACCCTGGCGTGTTTCAGGACAGGAGGTCTGGGAAAGTGACTGGGATATGAAGTGTCAACCCCACTAGTGCATTCAGCTTTCCTTGCTCCGACGCAGCAAGCTGCTCATGATGCAAAATCAAGCTAACTCTCAACTGCCACGCCCCCGAGCGTGTTGCACTTCCGCTGTTGAGGTATTTTGCGTTGACAAGAACGACCTGACCCTTCCTGCGCCAAAAAAAAACCCCTGAGCTTCTTGAGGAGAAACTTGAACGTCGGCTCCAAAGACCAAAGAACGGTTTAAAGTGTGCCAGTCTGTCCCATAACTGAGAACGCCAGCCATGTTTGAAGCAGCGACAGACTCCTCCCCAACATGTAGAGAAGGTCTGACGAAAAGCAGCCAGATCTGTCTTGAATAGACCAAAAATATCTCCTCAAGTGTCAGCAACATGCCTGAACAGCTGCAGCGACGCTCAGTTACGGGACAACACAGCGCTCACCTTCAAGCTCACCATGCTGTATGAAATCCGTTTCGGACTGACATGTAGGCTATGAGGTGAGATGACCTAAATCTACTGGTGGCTGACTTAAAGTCCCCGACCCACCAGTGGCAGCAGAAGACCACATCCAGCACCATTACCGCATCTCCTACCGCAACCCCCTCCCCCCACCCGATCCTTCCGAGACTGGAATAACTTGCCCCCCCCCCCCCCCCCCCCCCCAATACACACACACACACCTATCCTGTTACATGAATCTCAAGTCCACCATGTGCCCATGTCCATCCTAAGATGTAACCGATGATGTCATGTATAAGATCCGCCAAGAAAAGGAGGATGGTTCCCGCCTAGGACAGAGACAAAGACTTGGTGCTTGAGGCCAGTTACTTTGGCCCATAGCTCAAGGGTGAGCATAGGCCATCGACAACACTCCTCATCGCACTCGGTTCTGGGCTGCTCGCTGAATGCCTGTCCAGTTGGTCCCCTGCCTCTTCATCTCTTCCTCAGTGTCTGGCCTCCAGCTGCTGCCAGGTCGGCCTCTCTTCCTTTTACCCTGCAGGTTCCATGTCAGGGCTTGGAGTGTGGTGCTGGATGTTGGCTTCCTGAGGGTGTGTACTTCCTCCGAGTGGGGCTTGAGGCCAGTGCTGACAGAGAAATCTTCCCCGTCCTTAGTTGGTTCATTGTAGACTAAACCCTGAGAGTCTATCCAGTTGTATCCCAGGAGTTTGTGTTGTCAGTTGTGTAGCGACTCACTTTTGTGCTAGAAAGTTATATTACTCACATTGTTAACGCGGAAAAAAAAAAAAGCGCGCAACTACATCGCAACGCCAAGTAATGCCAAGATTCGGAAGCGAGCCAATGAGAAGAGGGAAGGGAGGGAACTACGAGAACGGGGGAAGGTGGGAGAGCGACGAGTAAAGAGGGCAAGTAGCGTGTTTAGAACGAGAGGAGAGAATAGGAGAGGGAGATGGGTGAAAGAGATCAGGTACAGGGGGGGGGGGGGGGGGGGGCGGTCCAAATGGGGAGAAGGAGGGAGCAGGGGGAGAGAGGAAGGCTGAAAGCGGGAGGGGTATACAAATCCACAGTTTTTGTTTGATCTTATAGTTTGACATGGCGACACGTTAGCACACTGGGCATCACTAGAACGGAACCCTTTTGTGCTGTACAATCGCGTTAGTCGTGTTTTTCATACAACACAAAAAAAGCGTATTTAAGGGAAAGGGAGAGAGTGGGAGAGGGGAGGGGAATGGGAGGGAACGTAAAACAAGAATTTGAACACAAAGCGGGAGAGACGTGATGCTAGAAGACATGTGGATGGTGTTCAGTGGTGTATGTTCAGAATGCCAGAGTCGCCCAAGCTGCTGGCTGGACTGACGTATTTGTTGGTCTTGTGGAAATGAGCCTCTTTCATCGTGCTTTTATCTGGCGAAGTGAATAAATCAGAATCATTCTGTTTGTACTCCCAGTTCTTATAGAACAGGGAGTACTTTACAATGGGAACAAAGAAATGCTCTCTCTCTCTCTCTCTCTCTCTCTCTCTCTCTGTTGTCAGTACAACACTATGTTAATCTGACAGTAAATGGTTTCAGTCAGTCAGTCAGTGTGTGTGTGTCCGTCCGTCCGTCCGAGGTGAAAATGTGTTCCACTCGCTCCAGACAAAACTACCTGGCCGATCTTTCTGAAAATTTGTCGATATGTTCATTATGGGTCACGGAAGATGCCCGATGTTTTAGTTTACCGTTTATATCCGTTACTAACGGCTATAACGGCCCAAAACGGTTTGTCCTCTTATGGAATATCTCACGCGTAGCCTACTCAAGATAAACTGGGAGTACGTTTATATGCTTTATGGTTACAGTTTAAGCCCAAAACGCTATATATTCTCTATTGCACGCAAAGCTGCACCTGGCTTTTGTCAGAAGATCAGTCAGTACCAAAACATATTCATCGCACATTCCAGCCTTTGAGGCAGGTCTGAAGTCCGTTTCTTTTTTTGTTATGCAAGCATGATCGACATGACCTTTCATTTTCCTGTCGTCTGCTGGACTTTTCACTTCATAATTCTGGTGCCCTACCAATGGCATAGCAACACAAGGAGTCCACATATCCTGCATCATTCTGCTACTTTGCTGACATATGGACATTGAACAAATTTACTGACCCCTTATTCCAGTATAAAATCATCTTTTTCACATTCAAACATTTTTTTCCATAGAGCCAGGGCCATTGTTATCTGTTCAAACGTTGTTCTTACTACTTGAACTTTGCTGTACATGTAACCCCCCCGAACTCTGACTTGGTCCCGCTTCCATGTTACAGTCGTTGCAGACCAGGAGTTCCTGCCTCTTGCTGTACAGGACGCTGTTGATGGAGCTCCAGGCGGCCTAGTGCTTCCTTTGGTGTAACTAATCGCGGGTGCAACCTCTTTCTACAGCCTGGCTGTGCCTCCACACGTATCCCCCTTGGTGTTAACAGCACGTTGCAGGAGCACAGTCTCGGCAACAAGGACACACGAGATCATCTGTTTATGGGCAGGAGGTCATGTACATATCTAAGGATGAAGCTGACCCTATGGGGCCATGTGCCGTATTTCATTTCGACTCAGACTTGAGAGCGCACTTTCCCACGAAGTCCATGGCCCCCTGGTCATATTGCTGGACTGCCTTCTGGATTCTCTGGGCATCCTCCTCTTCCTTCAGCTCCTGTATCAGTTGTCTACCTTTGCTTTTCCCTTTGTCATTGACAATCACTTCACTGCTGTTGATCCAAGTCCTGCCTCTGTGTGTGTGTGTGTGTGTGTGTGTGTGTGTGTGTGTGTGCGTGTGCGCGTTTGCGTGCGTAGATGTTTTCTCATTTCCCTTCACTTGAGTCCACCGTTTCCTAGACTATTCATTTTCTGCTAGTCTAGCCACCAACTAACCACCAATGGACAACTAAAGGCGGAGATCCAGATCCAGATCGCTGATATTGTAAAGGCTAGACGGGCTTTGAGACCAACATGAATTGCAGGCACCAGACTCTTGAAAAAGATGGCACACTGATTTATTACCTGCATGATTTCCTCTGTCATTTGCTTGGATTCGTTGTCCTTCGCAGCGTATGGACAAGCTCTACTCGAGACGATTCAACTCAATTCAGTGCATGTAAAATTTTGCACAAAAAGTACTGAATAACGACCAGCAATATGAATGAATGGAAGAAACTTGTGCATGTGCACATAGGTTGCTAAGTCAAGTACAATTTTTGTTATTTTATTTATTTTTTTTTTAAAGAATCAGCTCCCAGCCTTGCCACTATTTCTACCATGATATTCAACGCACAAAGAAGAGGACATCTATCCTGTTCTCACAGTTAGCATGGGAATAATTAACATGACACTGTCCTGTTGTTTTTAGTTTTGGAACAAAGTGAAGTTCACCTCTGAGCCCACCAAACTCTTGCTTAATACTAGACACCCAAGCACAGTTGCAACTCTGATGATCAAGTTGATGGAAGCAGGTTCATTTGTCTTGTGAGCTGGAAAGCGTTGCACAGGAGTAACGCTACTGGAGACTGAAGTGATATGGAAGAGACTGCACTAAAGTGCAGTTTCTCTTCTACCCCTCCCCCATCCCCCCACCTTTTTTTTTTTTTAATGTGTACTCCATTTCTAAGGATTGGACATATTCTTAAGATGACACTTATTTGTGATTTTTTTTCTCTTTATTTCATCAGCTACAATTTGAATACCATAAATTTGTTTTCTAATCAGAACTTTAGCCTGATCTCTTCCTCCCTTCGTGATCACAAACATCAAAACCACGTGTCTGCACTCACACACACACACACACAAATGCACACATATTCACTTTACACATAAATTGCTTTGTAACAGTTTCTGCTTTATTCATTTGCACAGGAACAGCACGTGAACTGTGTTGCAACCACATAAAGAAAGAAAAAAAAAAAAATTCTTCATCTGCACAACCCAGCTGATCCATTCACCTTTGACCTGTAATGACAAAGACAAGCAACAACTCTGGCAACCACTGTTACTAGCGTGTAATACCACAGCCCCATGGCTAGAAGGACGGGAAAATTCAATGATAAATATGCAGTTTTGTCAAAAACGTTAAAACATAAGGACGGCATTGTCTGACTGAAAAGATCTGACCATTCATACACACAACCCCGCCAGAACACTCAATCAAAGCAATGATTTCCTAACCTACAAAATGAAAATAAAGCATTTAATGAATTGAACACAGAAAATGAAATAATGATTATGTACAGAACTTAACTAAATAAACTAGGCACTCCATTTCTCAAACCAAATTAACCTTTGGAGAGAGAAATTATGAAATGAGTGGGTAGGGAAAGATTAAGTTGAAGATGAGCAAGTCAATAATTATTGGAGTATGAAATATTTCTTTTGCATTCATCTATACCATGCCACAATATCTGTGATATTGTGCTATGCAGGGCAGAACAAAAACAAAATACCCCAATCACATGAGACTGGCAACATGAAATGAAGAAAACAAAACAAAAATGCAGCTTTAATGACACAAAGCATACAGTCGATTCAAAATATGAATCCTGAAATCATTTGTGAAGAAAAAGTCAGCTGGATGCTGCATATGTAGCTTCCATTTGAAGTTGAATACATGTTGTAAAATTCAAAGAGAACGCTTTTTGGTAAACATCACATGGATCAACTAAAAGTTTTGCTAGAACTAACTTGCAGCTAGATCTAGTTGCAAAGTAAGACGACTGCAGGCGTAAATCTAAACAACTCTTTAATAAATGTCAGCAAACCGCCAAAAATATGCTGACAAACGAATCAAAAGACAAAACATGACGCGTTTCAACCTCTGAGGTCTTCTTCAGGCAAGATACAAAACAATTAGGACAACGAAAATGAACGAGCAATCACTTATCTTCAATTACTTAAGCGCAAGATATGCTTTCAACGCCTATCATGCGCTGAAGTGATTGAAGATAAGTGATTGCTTGTTCATTTTTGTTGTCCTAATTGTTTTGTCTCTTGCCTGAAGAAGACCTAAGAGGTCAAAACACGTCATGTTTTTGTCTCGTGATTCGTTTGTCCACGCCTTTTTTTTTTTTTTTTTTTGCTGTTAAAAGTCTTCTGCAGCACATTTTCATTCAAATGTATATACCTAAGTGTGCCGATATGTGTATGTGTGCCCACATGCTTGTATCAAGACATTATGAACACACTAAGAAAGTGGAGGTGCTGGTCTTATTTCAGAAAAGTGAATATAAACAGATTGCCAGGCTGACTTAATTTGCACAAAAATCAAAGAATCAAACTGCTCCATGACTAATACATTTTTTACAGAATGACAAAAACTGAAGAAATCATAATGATTAAAAACCAGACAAACAAACAAACAGTTGTGTGTGTGTGTGTGTGTGTGTGTGTCCTAAGGTGGAAAAATCAATTAACAATTACGAAGATTAAACCTAAGTTCCCTTTGAAAACAGAATCATCAAACCTAACAACAATCAGAAATCAGGTTTAAAAAAGAAAGAAAGAAAGAAAGAAAGAAAGAAAGGCATCTGCATAAGAAATGTTCAACTGAAGTTCTCTGTGAAAATATTTCATCATGCCCATCCAACCCACCCATTCCCGAAAAAACAACCACATACCTGCCATTAAAATCGCATTTCACACAAACAGATTTCATGAGCCAAAAGAAACGCACAGCCCTAGAAGGATGCCGTCCTTCCAAACGAATAGCCAAATGTTTGCACATGGAGAATCAGATGATCATGTTTATATTTCAACTACTACACTTCAAAGCATGTCACTCAACTACTGCATGTTATGTTCTTGAACAGCACGTTTAATTCCATTACCACGTACATGAACTGTGTGGATTTGGGCCTGAAACAAGGTGCTCTATGACTGCATGCAAGGAAGCTGTCTGTCTAGTTCTCCTAAAGCATAAATATATATATATATATATATATATATATATATATATATATATATATATATATATATATATATATAAATAAAGACAAATTATCACTGACATCAGTTTCAAGCCTTTCTTTTCCCAACCTGTTACAGGCAGCTTTCTTCCACTGCTTAAAAATTGCCAAATATATGGGCAAGGCATTGATGCAAAAGCAAAACTGCCAGACACATACGTGTGCAAGCTTGCCTGCAGAATATGCATACCACACAAGTGTGGGTGGAACGCTGCAAAAATGCTTACACATAAAAAAAAAAGTTCAAATTTTGATTTCCTGTCCTTTCATTATATCATAGTCTTGATACTTGAGATTCAAGAGGATGAAAGGTGTATACTCTATCAAACCAACAGTTTGTGCCCATTTCAATATGATCGAAAAAATACAAACACCAATATAACCGAGACAAAACCTGCACACACACACACACACACAAAACTGAAAACACACACACACAAGCACACACAAAAGAGTATAGATGCATAAATATTTTTTTTTAAATCAAAATAATGACTGCAAAGTTGACAAAATACTATCAGAAAACACTGGTACATAATATGGACGGAAGTGAAGATGGACAAAATAATATTTCCACATTTATGACACAGTGAAAACTTTTGAGCTGGTGGGATGCTTGTTTCAGATGGCAGAGCATCTCTCATGGTATGGCTTTTATATGGGATCAGCATTGTGCCCCTGCACTGTAAGCCATATTTGACACAGCATTCTAAACTCACCATGAGCTGGATTTCTTGCAAACCTTCCTCACAAGTGACTGGCATATTCTGGGAGAATGGATTACAATGTGCTTGTTTTCTTTTTTCATACCTTGTCTTGCATGATCAACAATAAATACAAAAATTAACCAGTGGATATTCAACAAAACATGTTGCTGTAAACGGAGAGTGACAAGAAGACAGACATACAGAGAGAGAGAGAGAGAGGGAGAGAGACAGAGAGAGTGAAGGAAAGAGAACATTCAAATCTATCCTACTTCTATATTAGAAAAAAAAAAAAAAAAAAAGGGTGGGGTGGGGGGTGGGGGGTGGGGGGTGGAGAGGGAACCAATGTTCGAAGACTTACACAGCCTCAACTACATCAACTGATTATTTTCTTCTTTTCTCTTCACCATGACTGATCATTTTTGGACTCCTCTTTTGATTCCCTGAAATGGCTCACTCCGTTATAATGTTGCAAGACACACACAGTGCACAACTCAATGAAGTGGGGCTGCAGGATGCACACAGCAGTTGCTTGATGGTGGCGGCTTTTGCTGGTGGGCTCTGCAGTCATGATATAGGGGCTGGTACACTCATGGGAACGCTCCCGTGGAGGTTCTGTTGTGTCACATCCAGTGGCCATTACACCATGGCATTTGCCAGGGAGCAATTATGTCCCTTGGCATCTAAAACGGAATGCCCTGTGCGTGCCTGCATCCTGTGTCAACACAGCGCAGGCTTCCAAGGGTAGTGCAGGATTGCTCCCTGCTGGTTTGTTCGGCAGTTGAGGACAGCACTTCTCTGGGTCTCATCCGCACCTCTGGATGTATCTTTTTCTCTTCTGATAGTGTAAGATGCTCACAGTAAACAACTAAATAAAGTCCCCCTACTCTCATCTGCTCAACAACCCCACACAAGGTGAGATGATGGAAGCCTGTTTGGCACCTTAATGAAAATAAGGTGAAACAAAAACAACAACAAAAAGAGAAAAAAAAAAGAAAGCCAGACAGCCAACAACAACAACAACAAAATATTTACGAATCTATTCACTCCCTGTTTCTGGTTATCAGATGTCATATTCTATGTCATATTAAACATCTATCCCTGCTACAAGCTTTAGTCCACTGTCTCTATACCTGGTCCCTACTCACAGTGGGCATGCATGTTCTGTCCTTAGATCTGTGGGTGGTGTTCGGATGTTTGACAGTTCCATGTAATCCTGTGCAACAATCTCATCGTCCTTATAATCCAGGTTTTGAAAGGAAACCATAAGCTTGTTTTCACAAATGGGTTCTTTCTTTTTGTGCGCAATAACCGAGGAAACCTTTGGGTGCAGCAGCAATGAAACAGGAATCTGTCCACATCTCACTGGTCCTTCAGACTTGCTGAAGTGAGACTGCATCAACCAGTCACTCTATACCACAAGCTCACATTATGTTTTGGTGTTAAACATGCCAGGTTGTTAAAATATACACTTCAATTCAGGCAGTCACACAAACATTCAAAAACGGCCACAAAAAAAATCTTACAGTCATATCCGTCCCATACATGCATATTTTGCTCTCCCACTCTCTCTAACAACACACACACACACATACACACAAACACACATATGCATTCACAAACTATAGGCAAACATAACTTCTACAGGCAAACACAACCTCTTCCTATCATAAAAAAAAAAAAAAAAAAAAAAAAATGCTATACGAAAAAAACAATGTCTTTGAGTTGTGTGCAAGAGGAAGAAAAAGCCCACTGGTTGGGAATGGGTCTTTCTACCTTAGGGGGGCAAACTATACCAGCTAACAGTGCAGACAATGCAATTCTCTTCTGAACTGATGTATCACAGAACAACGGAGGACATGCATACAGGAAAGCATCTATTTTATCTACAAAGTGATGAAAGTATAATCAACATGCTGCATGATTCTGTGTATGGTGATAGTAAATGGAAATGCAAGTTCAAGAAAATTGTTTAAGGCTGATGAAATGTTATTTTCCTTTAACAGCTGCTAGGACTATCAGTGTATTTTTTTTCTCCTAATACTACCCATCTCACTTTATAGGTCTGAAATCTTGAAAAAAAAAAAAAAAAAACACACAAAAACAAACTGACCATGCTAGAACTCGCAGAACAGATGATTCAGAAATCTGAAGTGGACTTACATTAACAGACATACAGAGTAGTGACAACACAGTTTCACGCATCCGACTTCTTTGAACTGACATGGTTCAAACAGCACTGAGGTCTATCACATTGTGTTACAAGAAGAAGACACAACAACAACAAAAGACAAACTAAGAAAGAACCCATGTAAGTTCCCATTCCTCTCTGTGTGTGAGCAGTTGACAGATATACACATGTATGATATGTTCAATCATTTTGTGTGTTGTACAAACCTGAAACATATTAACATACTTTACATTCTTGCAAGTGGGAACCAGAACCAAAGGAGAGGAACAGACGAGAAGAGAGAGAGAGAGAGAGAGAGAGAGAGAGAGAGAGAGAGAAAAGCAGTTCAACAGGTTATACAAAGAGTAGTAACGATGACAGGGAGGAACATATGACACAATCAACAAAGTGTCCATCATATACACAGATACATTCGATGACACCTACACACTCCCATCATCACACGAATCCTTTGTTCAAATGACCTTGGGACCATTCTCAGATGTTATATTTCATCTCATTTCATTTCACTCAAAACCACAACATGAAGGCAACGCTTTCCATCCTTTCTTTTTTTAACACCAATGCTATGTACATGTCAGTTTGAGCAACCATGCAACACATCTGCAAACACACACCTCTGATACAATCACCTACTCCACTCTTAACAATCTACACTCCTGTAAAAGGTGATATAAAGACATAACAAAAACCCCAAAACATTCAACATTGTCTATTATCAAGGAAAGTCACGTAAGTGTTGTATATACTGTAAAATACATGCATCTATATATATACTTCACAATACAAGCCATGATTATAAAGTTCTCTTCCAAATCCCTGCAGTGATGTGTAAAAGAATGACTGCAAGGCTGTCTTGTCCTGTCCATTACGTCAACGTCAGAAGTAAGCAGCAGATATTCTGGACATGATGTCTTATGTACAGACATGTCAACACACAGTCTCACACTATGCAAAATCAGCCATACAGTCCCACCAATCAGCCCACGTCAGTCTCCATTTCTCTTGCTTCCTTTCTCAGACTGGTCAGCAAGGAACCATCCAATCACACAGGATGCCTTTCCATCCACAATCACAACACTGCTGAAAAGACGCCACGAGTAGGCAGGAAAAAAAGTAGTCAGGTTAAAAATACCACGGTCTTCTTTACATTCCTTCTATCTCTCTGTACTTTTTTGTACTCTTGTAATCCCTTTCTTTTTTCATCCCACAACAATTTATAAGGCATGACATAAACACAACCACTGTTTGTTGAATTACTTGAAACTACATGGAGGAGAGAGAGAGAGAGAGAGAGAGAGAGAGAGAGAGAGAGAGAGAGAGAGAGAGAGAGAGAGAGAGATCCATTCATACATCCATGTTTGCTTGTTCACAGTGATAAATCACTCCCTTCTTCAAAAGAGAGAGTCCACGTAAACCTGTTAGAAAGAAAACCCTAAGCTACTGAAAGAGGTTGAGGAGTGTCATCACACACATCCATCCTCAGAGTGTTTGTCTCTTGCAAGCTGTACAGTAACACTAAGGACCTGCGTGCAGCCCTTCTCCTACACAAGTGATCCCTGCTGTCAGGCCCGAGAACCAGCAGCGGCGGCCTGCAAAAGGGAGTGTGTGTGCTGCTGACTAGTGCTGACAGTGGGCGAGGAGCACTACACTACTCGCAGGCCAGCTTGCCGTCAAAGCTGGACAGCGCGATGCCAAAGGCCTGCAGTGGGCACATGGGGTAGTTGAAGTCCATGGTGAACACGTCTTCCGCCACGCGCCCAAACTGCATCACGATATAGTCCACTGCAACACCATGGGGTCAGTCTTCATGAGTAACAGGGTCGAATGTTTTTTTGTTAATATAAAAATTTATCTTGTGCCATTTGTTTGCTCTTTGTGCTTTTAACTGAACAATCCAAACATACATTAAAATCATGAGGCAGCATGTACCACTGTGATGAATTTCAATTTCCTTCATTTCTATCAGTGTCTCTGTTCCTTTTTATTTCTGGGTTAGAATTCTGAAGTTCACCATGGTGAGATTTTTACGTTGTAACTTTTTAAGTCCCTCAGTAAAGATATCCAGATTCCATCTGCAGGCATGATTTCTACAAATCACACAGGCATGCATGGGAATTCAGTGTGTGTGTGTGTGTGTGTGTGTGTGTGTGTGTGATTTTTTCATTTGTCCCTGCAGCATAATTTCACGGTCATCATGCTGGTATCACTGTATACAGAACAGTCTGCACTCACGACTCCATATCTGCTGCAATATGAGAAAACAGTATGCTAGATCAATAGATACGTAAATAAATGAAAAACACGGATTTGGGAAGAGGGTCTCATGGACAAACGTTTGCAGATACCTGACCTACGCATTAGCCAAATGCACTGGTCAGGCTTGAATACCTAGCTAGCATAGTGTGTGCTGCATCTATAGTTGTGTGCTCGTGTGTGCATGCATACATGTGTTTCTGTGTGCTTGTGTATGTGTGCATATACATGTACAATGTAACGTCTGTACATACACCAGTTAGGGTCGTAGATGTTTTGACATTCAGTGTAATCAGAAGTTCAAAGAATGGTAATCTATTTCAAACAAGTACACAGATAACCAGGAATATAAAAATCACACAGGTTCATAGATACACGATCTCCCACACCCATTTCATCATTATGACCTCTACTTACCATCATTATCATGAACAATCTGAAAGTTTTTCACTGAAGCCTGTGTCACTCGGGCCATGGAAGTTCAACACATAGGACTGGGTTTCTGAAAACATGGCATGTAACAGTTATCTTTCACCTTCATCTCTCTCTCTCTCTCTTGCTCTCAGAAATACATGAACACACAGATTATATATAAAGACGCAGACACACACTCACTGACACATACACATAAACAACAGACTGAAAGACATTATCAGTGATACATGAATGACTGTTATCATTCATCACATGTGGAAGAGATCAGTAAGATACAGTGTCCTCATTTGATTGAGTGGATGGTTGAGTCAGTCTTAAGATTTTTTTCTTTAAAAAACCTTACTGCATTACTCCTGTGCATGAGGACATAAAGAAATGTTATGAATTTATTTGTTTTTGTTAACCTTTAATTTCATACAAGCTAAGAATGAATGTGTACTATCTGTTTGCAGGAAAGGAAGAGGGAAATGTTATTGTTCTGTTACCCCCTCCCCCCTTGTCAAAAGACCTCTTTGGTAATGACAAAAAAATCAAAGAGTCAAAGTGTCTCTTGCTCTCAGAAATACATGAACACACAGATTACATGAACAGACACAGACACACTCACTCACTGACACGTACACATAAACAGACTGAAAGACAACATAAATCATTATTGGAAAGAGGAGACTCTTTGTGTAATTCGTTCAAATTACATGAACATAAACATTTACACACATAACAAAGACCCATAACATCATTCCAGACAAGCCCTATTTGTAATTCCAATCAGTGGCACACATATCACTGCGTGGAAATACAACTGCCGTAACTCACATTTTTTGCATTTTTGAAATTTGAAGTATACTATAACTAGAGCGGGCCAAGGGGCATATAACGTAGCCAGGTCTCAATCACATTATCCTAAAAGTAAACATGCTGTATTGTCGGGATAATAATCAGTAATTTTCCATCTCCTGTAAAATTTGATTTTCAGACTTACAGCAGTTTTTATTTCCGGGCAGCGATATATACACATGCAGGTATGCATGCACACAAAAACACACACATGCACACACATCACCATCATCCTGAAAAATCTTTACATGAAGTTTCTACCAATATACACACAAACATGCATGTGCGTGCGTACACACACATATGCACACGCTTATGCACGCACGCACACACACACATGCACACACACACACTCAAAAGACCCCTATACCATCATCCTGACAAATCTCGTTATGTAGTTTCAACCAGTTACACACACATACCACACACTCACACACCCACATACACACACGACACACATACCACACACACACACACACACATACACACACACACACCACACACACACACACACACACACACACACACACACACACACACACACACACACACACACACACACACACATGCACACGCGCACACACACACACAAATACACAAGCACAGATGCACGCACACACACACACTCAACATACACACACACATGTGCGCACACACACACATGCATGCACACACACACACAAACGCATGCGTGCACACACACACACAAACCCACAAATGCACACACACCAAACATACACACACACACACGAACACGCATACGCGCACACACACACACACACAACATACACACAGGCACACGTGCGCACACATGCTCGCATACACACACAACAAACACACACTCAAGCACACACACACACACACACACAAGCACACACCCACGCACCCCACACACACACATGCACACCCTTACCATCATTCCAGACAGGAGTCTTGTTATGAAGTTCCAGCAAATTCTCCATGTTTTTCCTCTTCAGCGTTCCACCAAGCCATCATGATTCTATGAGCACACACACACACAGTCACTCCCACAGTTTTTGAAAATGTGTTGCGTACAATAAACTTGAAAAACACAAATTTCTACAGCTTGCTTTACTTATGATAATATTTTAAAATGTTGACTCTTCAGACAGTGGGTACAATGACTGGCATGGAAGGGGTGCGGGGGAGAGGTCAGAGGGTATCACTGTGGAACTAAAAACTTTTGTTTTGGGCTTTTGGTTTTGATTGAAAGTCATTACCATCATTTGAACTTAGCATTCACACAATTGTCAAAGTTACCATCTGTCTTCCTCACAGTTTTTTTTTTCTTCTCAAAAAGGCATTCTCGGTGCAACAAACACTCCATCCATATATTTCGGCATTTAAAACATTTTTCAGACTGTATTTGTTACACATTAAAAACAAATCTGTAAACCAATGTGATTGTAAAATATGTATGTTTTTCTTTTGGACAGGGGAGATTGGGGGAGGGGTGGGGGGGGGGGGAGGGTGGGGGTGGGGTGGGTGGGGTGTCAATCAACTGTCATGAATTCTTTCTCTCTTTTCACAGTTTTTTTTTCCTTCAAAGTGGGATTACTACAGTATTTTCAACATGAAAAAATGGAGTGTATAGAAAACAAAAGGAGAAAACAAAAGCAGAACAAAACAAACACTTAAAAGTTTGTGGATCTGCACTGATGTGTGTCACATCTTTGACAGTTTCTTTCTACACAGACGACTTTTCATCGACCTTATGAATGAAAGAAAACAAAAAAGAAACGTCCAAAAATACTGCTCTACTCCGCATATTAAAACAAACAAACAAACACAAAACAACAACAATGAGGAAAAAAAAAAAACCCACTGACATCACACAAGCAGCATTTCAAGAGAAAGCAAGCAAGACATAGAGGTGCTCAGCGCAAACATCATCAGTCACCCAAATGAACAGGTTATCACCAGTGGCACCCAGTCTTACACGCATACCTTGTGAGTGCCTGTAAAAGTGATTCATTAATGAACAAGGGTGCACACACAATAAAAAAAAAAAAAATGGTACATAATTCTCTGAAGAATTCTCCTCCTCCTCCTCATCATCATCTACACTCCGACCCAGGTCCACTCACCCCTTTAGGTTTGATGTCAACACGTTTGTGGTCGGAGGTCATGCCAGGAATAATCACAGTCATCTTGCGCGGACCTTTGAATCCCAGTACATTGGTTTCCTGATATACACACACACACACACATATACATGTACACATCAGAGCTATACACACATACACAATACCCATATATATATGCTCCATAAACAGAAATGAATCATGTGTATTTTATATACATACACTGACATACACCGATACAATGCATACACAAATAAACACACACCATCATAGTCCTTAACCACAGAGATGGATACTCATGTGTGTGTGTGTGTGTGTGTGTGTGTGTGTGTGTGTGTGTGTGTGTGTGTGTGTGTGTGTGTGTGTGTGTGTGTGTGCGTGTGTGTGTGTGTGTGTGTGTGTGCAGCACCTGCATGTGTGTGCATGCACGCATGTATGCATACGTGCATGTGTGCATGCATGCGTGTGCTGAAAATGTTGCATATTTTTCAACAGGATGCATTACACATCAACATTCATCCCTCCCAACCCCCAAGCCAAAACACACTGTGCAAAACAAAACACTGACACTGATCCTGCACACTCACATAGGCCACTGCCACCAGCTCCTGTCGCGCCCCATCCGCGTTCTTCCGAGGATTGTCTCCATTGTCAAACAGAGTGAAGTGAGTTCCCAGCAGGTTGGACCTGAAACCCGCAACCCTTGTGTCTCACATGACTGAGACATGAGGCTAAGACTGACAGAAGCTGGAAGAAACGCACCACAGCCTAGACAACGACAAAGGGTTTACAAAGTCAGTAGTGTGGGCTGTTTTCACGTCAAGTCCTCGCACCTGAAAGTGTCCATTATGACTGTATACATGCTGGAATAATAACAATATAAAGATGGAATATAGAGAGAGAATGAGCTAGAGAGAGAGAGAGACAGAGACAGACAGACAGAGCTAGAGAGTGAGAGACAGAGAAAGAGAGAGGGGGGGGGGGGACAGACAGATGCACACACAGACAAAGACAGAAAAGGAAAATGAGCGATGAACCAAAACACAAAAGGCAGATTGAAAGAAGGTAGAATAAAAACAGAGAGAGACAGACAGAGAGACAGATAGACAGACAGACAGAGAGAAGTAGAAGAAAGGACGGAAATAGGAGTGAGAGGTGCAGAGGAAAAGAGAAAGAAAGTGGAAATAAGGCAAAAAGAAGCCAGAGGTAGCACTGACCGCAATTTTCCACAGTAGGACTCCCCATTTCGTGACAGGTCAGTAGGGTCTACAGAGATGAGGTAGTTGGAGGTGGCACTCTTCTTCCTCTTCCGACCAGCTAACAGAAATTTCTGCCACAAACATCAAAATCTCAATCATTCACAGTTGCATCAACTGAATCTGCAGTCTTAAATAATACCAGGAAGCACACATTTTTTGCAGTAAATCAGCAAGAATTTTCAAATCAACATTCCTTTCTAAACTTGTATACTTTTCTATTTTTTTTTTTTTTTTTTTTTTTTTTAACTAAATGAGAGGTAGAGGTGTTCATATAAGAAAAGAAACTGTACATATTTGTCCCCAATTCCATTCTTGCTTTACTGACCAACTGGAAGTAGCGGATATAGAAACTTAATTTGCAGCTTTTATTTAGCTAGGGTCAAGACACTACTACTTTAACCCAACTTACAACATCTCCTGTAAGGAGCAAGCTGACAAATGGTACGGAAATATTTTCAGTTCCCAGTGCTCATTTACTGCATGGAAAATATAATAGTCCAAGCATGTAAACTGTATTTCTGTCAAAATGTGTATCCATTCATCATATACTTATTATAGAATGTTCAGACCTAAAAATGCTGTCTGACATTAACAGTTTATGCCTTCCAGAAGAAGTGATAGTAGAAGGATTTAAATCTATATGATACTGTATCGAGCATGTTGCATGGTCCAGTTGGCTATCTTATGTAATTTCTTCTATTTCAGTGTTTTTATGTGTTATTTGTTAATAATTAAACTCAGTATTTTTTTTTAATGCTGTTGCTTAATTGCTGATTTCTTTTTTGTGTAAAATCAAACCCGAGTGAAAACTTGTTCAATAAAAGATTCATTTTTTTCACTTGTAAGCAAACTGATGGGTACCACTGCCCATCCGTAGTCTGATGCCTCATGTTTTTGCCTTTTGGAAGGAATGTGACCCAAACACGTTGTTTGTGGTGAAATAAACATCCATAAACTTTTCCAGCTTTTCCTTTTCACTGTACTTTTTTAAACTATTTGACTAAGCATGTTTCCTATGTCAAACCCTTTCAACCTACGACCAGTTTGCCACCTCTGTGTGGACAGATTTGTGGCCAATGCAGTACTAAGATGTTCTGTGTAAGTGTCTTTCACTTCCAGCCCCAGGGTGGAGATACACCCTCTTCCTGCCATTTTTTTTTTTTTTGGTCTACAGAGGTATAGCCCAGCAGATCATAGCAATAAAACCATGAAAGCTGTTTGCGACTATAAGTTTAAAATGATTAGCATACTTTGGCAAACAGACAGACAGTAAAACATCAACCTCATTTTGGTATCCTACATACTTCCTTGTCTCATGTGTTTTATAGTGACACAATCCTGTTCTGCACTGTGATAATATTGGGGAGAGGCTGACAGACACAATCCTGTTCTGCACTGTGATAATATTGGGGAGAGGCTGACAGACACAATCCTGTTCTGCACTGTGATAATATTGGGAGAGGCTGACAGACACAATCCTGTTCTGCACTGTGATAATATTGGGGAGAGGCTGACAGACACAATCCTGTTCTGCACTGTGATAATATTGGGAGAGGCTGACAGACACAATCCTGTTCTGCACTGTGATAATATTGGGGAGAGGCTGACAGACACAATCCTGTTCTGCACTGTGATAATATTGGGGAGAGGCTGACAGACACAATCCAGTTCTGCACTGTGATAATGTTGGAGAGAGGCTGACAGAAGCCAGAGGAGGGTCATCCTCATTCCCATGACCTTGACCCTGGTCTCAGTTTGGCCAGGCATCAGTGATCAAGAGGCAGGTCACCACTGGACAAGAACCAACAGATTTCCTCCTCACCCTCATACAATGAGTTATCATCCACCTACTCCCTCATCCACAAACTTCCTGCCCTTTCTCCTACCACTTCAGAGGCAGTGGATGGAGGAATTGATACTGTTCATTAACCACTATAAACCTCGGTGTCCTGTGTGCCTTTCCCTCCCCTCCCCCCACTAGTCCTCCAGGACAATACCTGTGTCCCCCATCCTCTCCACCCAGTCCTCCCTCCCCCTTCCTCCCATCCCCCTCGTGACCGACCTTCTTGCCATCCTCCAGTTCCATGTGGAGGTAGTAGGTGGGGAAGATGCCACGGTCCACGCCTTTCTTGTCACGCGTGATGCGGCAGCGGATGGTGCGGCCCTGGGGGGGGGGGGTGGTGGCGAACTCCTCCAGGTCCTCCACATCCAGGTCTCCTATGGCATTGAGAGCCTCAGCCCCTTCTGGGCGTTTCCCTTCGTTCTCACCTTCACCCACCTGCATACACACACACACACACACACACACACACACACACACACATTTTCCTGTGAATGAAGGCTTATGGAATGGTACATCATTTGCCCTTTTATACCTACAGTTGCTTGTGCTGTCATTTATACAATGATGGAACAATGCACCATTTGACCTTTTATTCCTAATTATTGTCATCATTTATACTATGATGAACTAACACCCCTTTTGGCCCTTTATTCCCACAGCTGCTAATACAATCATTTATAAATTGATGGGACAGTACATTGTTTGGCTCTTTCTTCGTACAGTTGCTAATACATTCACATAATGATGGGAACAACATCATATGGCCCTTTGTTTCTGGAGTTGCTCATACATTTCATTAATACAATGACGGAACAGCACACCATTTGCTCTTTCTTTGGACAGCTGCTGAAGTAGTCACCTTTACAATGACAGAACTAAACACTGTCTGTCTTTTTATTCACAGAGGTGCTGATGAAATTTGTCAAGCAATGGAATTTAGAATGATGAAAATCAAGCGTGTGTTCTCTGAAACTAACCAGGTCAGTATCATACATGTTTGATGTCAATGGATGAGCAGACTTAGTGTCAAATGTTGGTCAGCTTTGGAGGCTCCATTTCCTTTTTGTTCATTGTTGAAGAAAGATTCACCAATACTGTGTACTCAGCTTGGCTTGAACATAGTGTACCATGAATGTCCAGTCACAAAGGTTGATCTCCACTCCTTTCTTTCAATAGTCCAATATAAGCTCTTTGCTTGTAATAAGATTGTTCTCTTGAGAGAGGTTGTGGTAGTAGCAGTACTTTCATTTGATGTCTTTTCACAAAATTACGTGATGTCAGACGAGAGAGAAGTTGTCAAACTGTGTGAAAACTACACGTCTTCCCCTCTCTCTTTCTGTCAAACTTGCTGTTGCACACACGCAGGCACACAATCACATTCATGCACACACATGCGCACGCACGCACACACACAAAACACACACGAGTGCACGCACACACAGAACCAATTCTAAATGCACTGGTTGCAATAACTGCGTTCACCTCAGTTTTCCCAAAGACTGGCCAACAAAAGAACTCTGTACATACATACTTACTCATAACTGGGGACAGAGATGTGAATAAAGAAAGGAAAAAATAAGTGAAATAGCCTTCCTCACCTCAGCGCTGTCCTGTGTGACTGCAAACTTTGCAGTCTGCGGGTGTTTAGGGGCAGGGAGACTTGTCTGAGGGCTGGGGAGCAATGGGAGCGGAGCTGTCGTCCACGTCCTCGATGTCGTCAGCCTCAGAGATGAGCGTGGATGGAGGGGCAGGTGACCTCCTTCCTCCTCCCCCTCCTCCCTGTCTGCCCGGTCCAGGCGATCGACTCGATCCCTGTCCCCTCTCTGTGGTCGGTCCCGGTCCCCCTTTGGCCCTCGCTCTTTGTCCCCCTTGTGTTTCCGCTCTCTGGGTTTGGGTTCATTGCTTGGTAGGATTGTGTCTGTTTCTGTGGAAAGGATAGGGATGTATCTCATTATTATCATGACAGTAGTTGACACTGTGCAACTGAATTAGTCCCCTGTTCTCAGGATGATTTCTTTGTTTATTCCTTTTTCAACACAAGCATGCTTTTTTTTTTCTTTTCCTCTGTTCACTTCTTGTGTGTGCCTGTGTGCTTGCATGCAAGGTAACATATGGACCTGTGTGTATATGTGTGTTTGTGTGTGTACGTATGTGTGTGTGTGTGTGTGTGTGTGTGTGTGTGTGTGTGTGTGTGTGTGCGTGCGTGCGTGCGTGCATGCGTGCTGTGTGTTTATCTGTGCATAGGTGTGTCTGTGTGTGTTGAAAGTGTCTTCATATTAAAATGTCTTTGCTGAAAGTGATATTACATGCGTGAGTGTGTGTGTCCTCCCGCATGCACGTGCGCATACATGCTGACTAGCTGACCCAGAGGTCCCAGTCAGGACTGTCATCATGGATCAGCCATTCGCTTCATCCATCACAATCATGCTGATCACACTGCTTTTTATGCCAACTTCAGTGCAACAAAATGGCCACACTGTCTACAGCCTGTTCTAATAGTTCTATTCTTATTTCCAAGTTGCCAGATAACACCATACACACTAGCATATTACAAATGGTACCAAGAGAAAAAAAAATATCACAAGATAATGAAAAGAGGTAAGAAAGGCCATTAAAGACTGAAACAAAGAAGAAAACAAATAGATGACAGAGAAAAAGAGAAAGAAAGCACACAAAGACTGAGACAGAGACCAGCAACGTTTCAGCACAGAATCTGCAGACGGAACACTAGCACTTTATACTAACAGACCCTACGATGCACATGCACACAGACACACACCACATACACTAATGTGCCCCTGTAAACTCTCATCGAAACATGCATGACAAGCACAAACGCCTTATCTCTCTCTTCTTACATAAGTCATCTCATGACAAAGGATGGGATGATGTCAATAATGAGCCCCAACAAGCAGAAGATGAAAGAGAAAGGAAAAGTCATGATCTGACTGCATCATCAGTGCAACCCCTTTTCCACCTGAATTATTGAACCTTTGTTTCCGATCCCAGGCAGACCGTTAGCACATCAATGATGTGACAGGTTTGGCAGCCGCCTATTAAGAGAACTGGGGAGGGGGGAGTGAGGGAATGTGTGTGTGTGTGGGGGGGTGTCTATCAAAGTTGCAGCAGGCCAAGGCGGTAATGGACCTTGATAGTCGTCTTGGAATGAGTGGGGGACACTACAGTGACTAAACAATAGGGTGGTGGAAAGATGTAGGAAAAGACCAGGATGTTTCCTTTTCTCAATACCTGTTCTCTTATTCTCTCTTTCATCATGTCAGCTCTTCCATGAGGAACAGTGGGGAAAACATAACAGTCTGTTTTCATACAACTTAAGATGATGTCTACTTGTCCTACGACTCCCTTCAGGTCTTTCTGTAGTAATTAAGATACCTTGATGATAAAGCACATTGTGTCTCATTACAACTTCAGAACTAGGGAAAGCATGCCTTGTGTTATCAGGCTTTTTTCTTACAACTATTCCAATGAGTCAAAAACACTGTTTCTGACTGACAAACAAAAATCAGCCTGTATAATGTAACGATACCATTGCAGATCTTGTTCACTTTATGGCCCAGTGATGAGAACAAAGCTCTGAAAAAAAGAGGGGAAAAAGGAGAGAAAAAAAGCACACCCTGTACAGCAGTACGTTTAATAACATGTTAAAGGTATGCTCTGACAAAAGAGGAAAACGGTACAGCAGTACATTGATAACAAGTTAAAGGTAACAAATGCTAACTCCTGTCCATCTGCTCTGGCAGAAGTGGAAAAGGGAAATAAAGGAGAAAGAGGGAATGAGGGAGGAATAACAACAGCCCACAGTATGCAGATAACAGAACAGAGAGTGATAATGACAGAGAAAATTAACCCACACAGCTAACAGGTAGTGATAACGACAGGAAAAATTAACCCACACCAGATAACAGGTAGTGATAATGACAGGGAGAATTACCCCACACCAGATAACAGGTAGGGATAATGACAGGGAGAATTAACCCACACCAGATAACAGGTAGTGATAATGACAGGGACAATTAACCCACACCAGACAACAGGTAGGGATAATGACAGGAGAAATTAACCCACACCAGAGTACTCGCTGTTAATGAGTTTCATGTGTACAGCTCCTGGTGTCAGAGCGACTAGAGACAGGCACTGCTGTGATGTGATGGTACAAACAGAATGGGGCGAACACGCCTATTACATCCAGTACAGCACAGCAGAGATGGAAGGTGTGACAGTGACACCAGTGACAGGACAGGGAAATGACTGTTGAGAGAACACTCCCTCATGTCAGCCACCCTTGTGATATCCAAACAGGTCAGAAATAAACAGTTATCCAAACAAACTCAAAAACGTGAAACAAAATGCAAGTGGTATGTGAGAAAATTTGACAGACAAATGAAGAAAACATGATGTGCCACTGAACACTTTATTTACAGACAGGCGCTCCATCATGTGGGCCATTTGACAGGTAGAGAACTCAACAACGTCCTCTCTGATCGAGCATGGCAGAGGGCACGCCAAGAGTCAGCCTGCCGATGCTGATCATGACAAGACACGCATTCTATGGGCTTTCCCATGAAGACAACCATCTACAAATCACTGGCGTTGCCCTTGCATTTCCATGGATGCCAGAGCTGCACACTGACAGCACCTGACCTGGAGATAACATCCAGGCATTCAAGAAAAACAGTCACAGACAAATTCTTTGCATGTTGTAAAATCATATGAACAACAGGAAGCAGGATAATGAAGAACAGGCAGCAAGTCAGCACACAGGCTGGCAGAGCAGTTCTCCTGTCTGCTTTCTTGGTATAGGCATGTGTGTCACCACCGCTCACTGCCAATCCTGCTGGGTGCACTGGTGGTTTCATAAAGAACTGGACTGGATGTAGTACCGCTAGCCTGTTGCATATCCCAAAGGGCTGTGAACATCACCCTGTCTGACAGACCTTAGCACTTCCAGGGCCTACTGCCTTTGGGTAATGAAAAATACATCAGTTATGTCTACCTGTCATGGAAAAGTCAATATATGTTTCTTCACAGTCTACCAAAGAAAGGTTTTCCATAAACTGTCTTCTTCAGATGCAGACGACAACAACAACAACAACAACACCACTAAAATAGTACATCCCTGCTCAAAGCATGGACAGGTATGAAGTCAACTATGTATTGAAATGAAGTCTTCAGCTTGTAGTTAACTGTGTTGTAAGGAAGACAATCTGTTGAACATGCACTTTTCTCTTTTCAGCAGTGTGTTATGAATACTGAATTGGATAAATTTCACGCTGACTAGTAATACAAAGAATGAAGGAACAAAAGGCACAAGACCTACAAGATGGGTACAAACTGCTTATCCAAGAAGCAACAGGAACTGCAGAACAGATGAAGAACATTTTCATCACTGATTCACACAAGCAAAACAGAATCTGGGCAGAGTATTTTCTGTCCTTGCCATGCAGGCTCTGCCTTGCCCAGGTTGGTGGTTGGTTGGTTGGTTTGCCTTTCTGGCTCTGCCTTTGCCCAGTCTGTTGGTTGGTTGGTTGTTGGTTTACCTTTCTGGCTCTGCCTTTGCCCAGTCTGTTGGTTGGTTGGTTGGTTGCCTTTCTGGCTCTGCCTTTGCCCAGTCTGTTGGTTGGTTGGTGTCTTTGCCTTTCTGGCTCTGCCTTTGCCCAGTCTGTTGGTTGGTTGGTTGGTTTGCCTTTCTGGCTCTGCCTTTGCCCAGTCTGTTGAAGTTGGTTGGTTATGTCTTTCTGGCTCTGCCTTTGCCCAGTCGGTTGGTTGGTTGGTTGGTTTGTCTTTCTGGCTCTGCCTTTGCCCAGTCTGTTGGTTTGGTTTGCCTTTCTGGCTCTGCCTTTGCCCAGTTCTGTTGGTTGGTTTGCCTTTCTGGCTCTGCCTTTGCCCAGTCTGTTGGTTGGTTTGCCTTTCTGGCTCTGCCTTTGCCCAGTCTGTTGGTTGGTTGGTTGGTTTGTCTTTCTGGCTCTGCCTTTGCCCAGTCTGTTGGTTGGTTGGTTGGTTTGTCTTTTCTGGCTCTGCCTTTGCCCAGTCTGTTGGTTGGGCAGTTGGTTTGTCCTTGCCTTCTGGCTCTGCCTTTGCCCAGTCTGTTGTTGGGTTGGTTTGCCTTTCTGGCTCTGCCCTTTTGCCCAGTCTGTTGGTTGGTTGGTTTGCCTTTCTGGCTCTGCCTTTGCCCAGTCGGTTGGTTGGTTGGTTGGTTTGTCTTTGCCCAGTCTGTTGGGTGGTTGGTTGATTGTTTTGTCTTTGCCCGGTCTGTTTGTTGGTTGGTTGGTTGGTTGTTTTGTCGTTCAGCAGGGTTATGCAAAACTGCTATATTATTTCCACCAAACCTTGTCAGAAGATGGGACTGTGCCCCAGGGACCAATCCTTCAGAAACTGCTACACTATTTCCACCAAACATTGTCAGAAGATGGACTGTGCCCCAGGGACCAATCCTTCAGAAACTGCTACACTATTTCCACCAAACATTGTCAGAAGATGGACTGTGCCCCAAGGACCAGTCCTTCAAATTGGGGAGGCAGATCCTGGGTGCACATCTGTGTGACAGGGCAGGCCCAGGATCATTATCTTTTCTGAGTCATACCAATGACCCATTATCTCATGGGTGTTATGTGGTTTCTATTTTCCTTCTTCCTCATACCAATGACTTGGAAGTTATAGTGGGATAAAAACGGTCATACTTACACATTCATGACACAAACCACACATGACAGCATACTCTACACAACAGCACATGCAAGTTGAAATTATGCTTGGTGAGCCCTAAAACTAGCAAGTATTTATAAACTCCTGATGAGGTGAATATGCAACTTTTTTTTTTTACCTCAGAGGACAGTCTGCCCTTGACAAGGTCTGCACTCTCCAGAGCGCACTTTCAGTTGATAAATGTGATTCTAAACAATACCGACAATGCACTGGGAGGAATTCAAATGTGGAAGAAGAAATGGACCAAGATATCTGTGTTACTGTAAATGCAGGATAAATACAAAGAACATCAGAAAAAGGGCACAGACTCCATAAACATTGACCATTTCCACAAAAAAAAGTTGCCTCCCCTATCAGACACTAACAACATGGCTTCAGTAACACTACAGACAGACTCTGACGTGTTTTTCTTTTGCATTTGGCCAGCTTTCCAATGGGGAAAGCATTTTCTAATGTTTGATCACAGTCCATCTTACTGTTTTTCAGTTATTTTGCTGACAGACAGACACATATGGACAAAAGAAAAGAAAAAAGAAATGAGCTGAACACACTGTATGAGCAGCATGTACCCAGATTTTAATTCATGGTTTTATGATGCTGATGCATCTCCTGTTCTTAGCAAAGAAGCCTGTCTGATGTGACTGATACAGATCACCATGAGGAAACATGAGGCTGAAAAATATCTACAAAATGTTTGAGTGCTGATCATATATTACCTTTCTCAAGAAAAAGGCACTGTTATTTGTGTGACAGTCCAAGTGAGTCAGTGAGTGAAAGCAGTTTAGTCGTTGATAGACGGTTTCATTTAGATTCATGAAAGCATACAGACACTCCAAATACATCCTTATTTTCTTAGTCCTTTTCATTCCATTGACAGTCAGTGTCAAAAGTTTTGAGGAAGGCACAGCTGAAACTGAATCTAATGAGAAGTTCAGTCACAGAAGCTGTTAAGAAGTGATGCTAGTATGCATTCTGACACAGTTTTATTGATTTGTTAGATCAAGTCTAAATCTGTTTGAACAGATTTAATAGATCTGTTACATCAAGTCTAACATTGTAAGTATTTGCATAATTCTGATAACTTTTGTAAGGTTCAACAGAGAGAGAGAGAGAGAGAGAGAGAGAGAGAGAGACAGAGAGAGAGAGAGAGAGAGAGTGAGTTAGTCAGTCAGACAGGCAGGCAGACAGTCTGAGAGACAGACAGACAGACAAGTACACAGACTGACAGTGAGAAGGAAGGGTAGAGCGGAGACTGACGAGGGAGGGAGGGAGGAAATAGAATACATGAGTGGGGAGAGTGGGAGATAGCACACACACAGTCATGATAGCAGAAAGGCAGTAATCACTGTTAATGCCCCCACCACATAACACATCAACAAAACACCACAGTACTGTGGCTGCATGAGCAATACACAGGAGATGAACTGTACAGAGGATCCACTGAAATTACACAGCAAACTTTCTTTTGTCTCCTTTTCCACTAAATTTTCCACAAACTCATAAGCTTAGCAATTAAACATTAAATGTCTCTTACATCATTACAATGCAATTATGTAATAAAATGTTTTAAATGTCAAAACTCCTTATAAGTTATTAGCAAAACAATTACTCAATAAGAGATTATACACTTCAATGCTCTCTTGGAGTCTTTAACTAGAAAATGAGGTTTCGTATTTCAGTTGTTACTGGGAGTCATTAGCAAAAGATTGATCTGATTAGGGACTGTCAATATCAGCACCCTCTTCCTATTTTTTTTTTTTCAAAGCTACGTCTTTCTGACCCTTTCTCCTTATCTGCCACATCTGACCCTCGCCTCCAACATCTTTACACCATTTCTGAAGAAGCAGAGAATAAGAAAAGAAACAAAACAACAAACAAACAAAAAAATCCCCAAACCACCACACACACACAGACACTTAGTGTATTTCAACCTTACTGAAGAAGAAAAATGGATAAGCAATAGTTTGGGTTGATGTTCAGTCAAGCAGAAAAGTCCTCTCGCCCCCAGGTTCAGCAAGCATGGATGAAAGAGGTGTGTATAAGTGTCTATGAAGAAAGGAACTAGGGCAAGGGGGAGGGGGGGGGGGGGGGGGGGGCAAATGGGAGAAGCAGCATAGGGAGACCATCAAAGTCTTTTTTGTCAATAGAACCCTTTGTATCATTGCTTGCTCTCTCTCTCTCTCTCTGAGATATACAGGGTTCTATTTACAAAAAGACTTTTACTATGTTTTTTAAAATCTTGTTTATATATGTTTATATATCATATAATTATATCTATTTACATACTATGTGTGTGAGTGTGTGCATTTGAACACACACACACACACACACACACACACACACACACACACACACACACACATATATATATATATTCTTTTTTTTTTCTTTTTCTTAAATGAAAGAGGGCTTGCCACATTTGCGGGACTGGTGAATAGAAACACAGACTAAAAAAAGACTGCAGTGAATGTACAAAATCTGTGAAACACATGAGGCCAGTACAGTGTGACCTGTGCAAACAGGGTTGAACAAGTGTGTGCCAACACTTAGGAGCACCCTTTTCCCACACAAACTGACCAACCACGGTGGACCACTTCCCCATCAAAAGGGTGACGACGCTGCAAAATACTTACTCTTTCTGGAACCAACTGGAAAAAATGGGAAGTGTGGGTTCAGTATTTCATCAAGATCAACAGTGACCATCAATAACAGTAAGTTTGCTTTTCAAACTATTGTCCTTTAAGAGACACACAGACCCGTTCACTCTAACTCTGGTACTGGACTACTTTTCAACAAGAATTAGTGCGTTTTCTAAAAAAGAGAGTGTGTACAAAATCCTAAAATTTTTATAACAGCACGGGGAAGGGGGAGTGAGGGTGTGGGGTGTGGGTGTGGGCCATTTTTTTCCTATATTTACCAATTCTCACAAAGCAGAGGCTTCTTTTCCAAAGTAACCATCAATTTTGCATTAACTATGATAAAAGTTTTTTTTTTTTCTGATAATGCAGATTCCTTTCAAACCCCATTCATCACATACTTTCACACATGCTCATGCTCTCTAGACAGGATTTTTTTTTTTTCAATGTTCTCAGGCATGTTGTTGAAGAAACAACATGCTAGATGCAATTTTGCAGAACATACCAAGAATTGCCGCTCTTTGGGCACTCACTCCACCCTGATTACCATACACAATGCAAGTACCGCCCAAGAAACTTTGACTCCATAACTTTGTTCCGAAATATTTGTTTCTGGTTCATTGCATTTGTCATACGTTACATTTTCATCAAATGGGTAGAAAATGCAGTAACATTGTACAGGTAAACAGATCTGGATACAAGTTTCCTTCCAGAGACCTTCATGGCACATTTTAAAAGAACAAGCAACCCTACAAACTAAAAGCGTTGTCACACATTACTATGTGTGCAGACATATTTGCAAAAGCATATGCATGCCCATGCACGCAAGTTTACATGCATGTCTTGCACCATTTCAGGATGTTCACCGACTGCAAAGTGATGCTGTTTAGTGTGCAACAGAAGCTCTGCAAGGAGATGGATGCCACCGGCACAAACACTGCTATCTGAGGCTGGGGAGGAGTAGACCTGTGTCCACATGATAAGAAAGTAATATCAGGAACCTGGACCTAATTTTCAACCATTGTGTCTAAATATTATGTAATGCAGATATGAGTCATTGCATTCATGGGTAAACACGTTTTACGCGTCTGTGTGTATGTATCTGATTCAGTGTGTGTGTGTGTGTGTGTGTGTGTGTGTGTGTGTGTGGTGTGTGTGTGTGTGTGTGTGTGTGTGTGTGTGTATGTGTGCCTGTGTGTGTGAATGTGTATATCTTTGTGCAGTGATCCTCCACTCAAAAAATCAAAGTCTTCCTAGTTCTTTAGAAAATGTTTTTTTTTTTTAAGCTGAGAATTTGCAACACTAATCTCATCTATTGGGATGTACACTGCCACTTTCTTCAGATCTCCATCTGCACCCAAAGACTCTCACCTGTGTCAAGCGTTGGGATGTCAGCCACGTCATCGCTGTCACTGTCACTGTAGTCGCGTGAGTCATCAATGGTGTTGATGATTTGGATGTTGGAGTTGGAGCTGCTGTGAGTGAAGCCACCACCTCCACCTCCACCTCCCACACCTCTGGAGCCATCGACAAGTCTGTCGTCTGCTGCCGGACCTTCGTAAGCTGTGAACCAAGAACAATGGGGATGGTCAAAATTGGTAGATAGATACACTGTGTGTCAATGTGTGAACCAAGAACAATGAGAATGGTCAATAATGGTGTGATACACTAATGATACACTGTGTCAATGGTAGATCAATGGTAGATACACTGTGTCAATGGTAGGTACACTGTGTTAATGTGAACCAAGGACAATGAGAATGGTCAATAATGGTAGATACACTGTGTCAATGGTAGATACACTGTGTCAATGGTAGATACACTGTGTCAATGGTAGATACACTGTGTCAATATGAACCAAGAACAATGAGGATGGTCAATAATGGTAGATACACTGTTCAATATGAACCCAGAACAATGAGGATGGTCAATAATGGTAGATACACTGTGTCAATATGAACCAATATGAACCCAAACAATGAGGATGGTCAATAATGGTAGATACACTGTGTCAATGGTAGATACACTGTGTCAGTATGAACCCAGAACGATGAGGATGGTCAATAATGGTAGATACATGAGTGTCAATATGAACCCAGAATAATGAGGATGGTCAATAATGGTAGATACATTGTGTCAATGACATTTCTCTACATCAGTTACAAAGCACAAATACAGTACCAGAATAGTTTTCTGATAAAGTGCAACACACTGCAAAAACAATAAACAATTTCCATTAAAAAAAAAATCTGCTTGTGTCTATTCCACATCCCTCCTACTGTCTACTCGACAATATCAGACTGATTTTTCACCACTTTTCATCTTCCTGCTTGCATGCCAATCAAAAAACCTGTCAGCAGAACTGCAGAGGAAGATGCTAGTAGTGAAGATGACATGCTTTAGAAAAAATACTTGGTGTCTCCTGCACTCAGCATGTCATAGAACCATCAGGCGGAGGTGTACCAGTCACTATGAAGATCTATTGACCACAGTGAGAAAGTGAACTCATATGACAAGTGGCAAGATCAAACAAACTCTGTGAGACCATGTTTTAAGGACCAGAGCAAGCGAATGAAGATGGGGCACAGGAAGTTGCTGACCGACAAGTTGGCTGAGTGGACCATGACTGGGTTTACCATGTCCCATGCTAGGGGCACACAGCAGTCACAAGTGATGACAACAGGTGCCATGTTCATCATAGGACTCTGGGAACACAGACCCCTCAAAGACTCATTTCTATAGAGCCTTTTGCGTTCTCTGTGCCATGTCCAGAAACTTTAAATATTACCTGCAATGAATGTGGGAAGTTTACTAAGCACTCTTTCATGCTTAAATCAGGCTGTTTGAAGGCTACAATCCAGTGAATAAGACTAAAACTTTATGACTTTCAGAGCATAACAGCAGCCTTTCTTCATAGCCACCGACACAGAACTAACCTAAATATCGCATTCTGAGCATTGTTCATGCACATCTCTGGTTTGAAGTTCTGAGTTAGAAACAGAGAGAAGTATATGTGAATAGCCTGTGAACTAAAAACATTATGACTATATAACAGTTTTTTTTCTGCCACACAAATGATGTGCTACATGTCGCAGATAAAAACGCTCTGACTGAATCTCCCGACCACCAGTGCTCTTGGGAAAAAGAGTGGCTGTGGCTGGAAAATAGCTTGTACTTGCCCAAATATTAATTTTTTTTTTTTTCTGAAGTACTGTACACACCAAACATGACCATATGACTTGCGAGACAAAACATGACGTGCTTTGACCTCTTAGGTCTTCTTCAGGCAAGATAAACAACACTCTGGACAACGAAAATGAAGAATAAGCTATTACTTATCTCATCAAATTTGGTGCAAATTGGGTGGTGTGAATGTTTAAACAACACTCAGGACAACGATAATGAAGAACGAGCAATCACTTATCTCATCAAACTCGGTGCAAGATGGGCATTGATTTGTTTACATTTCCACCTGCAGTCACCTCACTTGGCAACTCGTTTTACCTGCCCAGCTGTCCTAAATAGGCTGCAGGTGGGTTGGGAAGAGGACACGGAGGGGAGAGGGGGGAGAAGGGACGAAGAAGAGGAGAAGATGAGAGGAGGAGGAGGGGGAAGAGGTGGAGGCTGAGGGTGCACTGCAGGGTGGACTGGGAAGTTGGATTGCAGGGTAGGGATGGACAGAGGGGAAAGAGTGAAGGTATATCTGGCAGCCTTGTGAAGTCAAAACTCAGGAACCAGGGGAATAAAGAAGGAAGTTTGCTTTAAAACTGAAAGCCGCTTTAAGTGATGCATGCAGGGCTGACCATGACCAGTACTCTTTTAATACATTTAGTTGCTGGCATTTGCAGAAAATCATTTATGCTTCAGTAGGCACTACTTTTGTTACAGCTTTCAAAAAAAATGACTTCCAAACCTTGCATCTATAAACCAGTTTTTAAGTTTAAGGCTTTTGTTTCTCACCAAATGCAAAATTCAAGGGAATGATGTAAAAATGTTAAAAGAAAAAAATTTGTGAGGGCTGGTATGTGGAAGTGCATACTTAAGCCAACCCCTGCGGAAATCAGCAGTGCCCCTGCCTCTTGCACACAGTTATCAATGGCAAACTCTACACAAATTCAGCATTCATCAGTCCCTGCAGAAATAAGCAATTGCCCCTGCCTCTAGCACATGGTTATCAATGTCAAACTCTTCATAATTCAGCATTCATCAGTAGTGGAAGCAAAGATCTCAGCACCTGATCTTTTGTAAATTCTGACACTGTGAACAACTGGAAAATTTGTGGCCCGCCTCCCACAAAATGATAGATAAATCAGGTCTGGTGAAGTTGCTCTACAGGCAACCAAAGAGTTGGAGGGGGAAAGGGGGAGGGAGGGGTGGGCAGTCAATTTGCGGCAAATATGACCCACCCAGTCGCAAAACCATTCAAGTTTGATGTGTTTCACTCTTTTTGCTTAAATATTAGGAATGTGGTGAACTGATAATTTGCACATCCTTTCCTTTACATTACGTGTAAGTACAGCCACTTAAAAAAGTCCTTTTTCTCAAAATGTTTTCCATACCCCTAAGACATTCTGGAGCAATTCACAGAAACCTTTTATATACCGTTTGAAAGGTCTTTTCTCTACTCTTTTTTGTTGGTTTGTATCTCTGATTATTTCTAAGATGTGACTAATCTATCATTTTGTGGGAGGCCGTCACACCTGTGCAAGAGCTGACAGTTGCATTATGTGCACAGACAGACAGGAGACCAGGAGAGATAGAGTGCCTGTATGCAGTTTTCATATCTGCACACAGGCTGAAGAACAAGGTAATCATAACAATTTTCCGCATCTCTCTTTGTGGTGTTATCTTTCAGCAAAACTAGATAACCTCAACCCTCGACCTCCACCAATCATAATCTTGGCTGTGCTCAGAGACTGATGTGCATGTGACATACTGCAGGTCTTTTCCTCAAAACCCCTTCCACCCACACACACTGGGACTCGGCATTCCCAGAAGCTGAGTACCTGTAGCACAGTCAATAACATCGCTAATATCATCCTCATCGTCCTCCTCCTCAAACCTGATAGGATGCATAGCTCTGCTCTCTGCCACTGTCCCTTCTGAAAGAAAATAAACAGGATGGCTGTTATACTGCTGATGTTTGCCTCGTTCTAAAGGTTTGTCAGTACTTCACACAACCTGGACCCTGATCCCTACAGTAAACTTTTAACTACTGTTCTGCCACTAAGAGTCAACTCTTGCTTCCTTTTTTTCAGCCCGTCGAGGAGCACCTAAATTTTGTTACCTTACCAGTTATTTGGGAAGCTTTGAGCATCAAGACAAATCATCTGAAGGCAGCTGTTAAGGCAAAACTAAAGCTAAAGCAAAACTGAAGCTAAAGCAAAAGTGAAAGCTATAGCGAAGTGCTTCCATTTGATCCCCAAAAGCTTTTGTAAAAAAATGTGTTTTCTGTTCTTATGAAGTTCATCTTTGAAACACAGTGATATGGAAGTGTGTCTATTTAACATAACTATGGACCATTCAATGGTCTAGGTAATTTCAGTGGAAGTGAAAGCTTTTGTAAAAAAATGGCTCACATCTTTGAGCAGTTTTTTAACACTATGCACCATTCATGGTCTAAGTACCACACATTAATTTCAGTGGAAGTGTTTGAGGTGATTATGAAGTGGGGAGTCGGTGCTGATGTTACGGATGGATTCCAGAGTTCTGGAATAGAGATGAGAGATTGTAAGACTCAACTATATTCATCAACACTACACAGACACATGAAGAGCAAATTACATCCACTACTAGATTTTTTATACAAAAACAAAATGGTGTTAACTGAGTTGGAGGATCCTTTTGGGAAATAGTACCCGAGTTTCATACGTTTGTTAAAACTTCCTTTTGTGCTTTGAAACCTTAATTTTGAAGTGATGTAATTGTTATCTAAACAAAGTTGCCACTAAAGGGTTAAACTTGTATTTACACAATGTACTGTTTTGTGTGGATCACCTTCAACCAGGACAAGCTCCAAGCATGACCATCTTCATTCGCTAAACAGAATTCTATGGACACACAAATGAACACAGACACACACACACACACACACACACACACACACACACACACAACACAGACACACACACACAACAACAAAACAATCAACGACACAGACACAATAAGAGCGTGTGCACTCACACACACACAACACACACGCACACACACACACACAGAGACACACATACACATACAAACTCCTCTCCCCCTACCGAATCACTCAGTGGCCTAACAACTGCTTGTGAGGAGTCAGATACTGGATAGACCCACAAATGCCCAGGATAGGAACACAGCAAACAACAATATAGCAGGAGCAGAACACTTAATTCCCAACACAATCCTATAACTGCCCTGGACATGTCTTTGCCTTGTGGCAGACTGTGCAACTCTCTGCTTGTCTAAACACAGACTCAAGTGAGTGTAATCTCCTGGACCTTTACAGCCCATGTGGGATTCTGAATGTATCACAACACAAAGATCTTTACAGCTGGCATTCATACAGATTCCCTTGGTCATCTGATGACTGGAGACCCTCTCTGTTTGACAGTCTGAAGACAGACAGGAAGAAACACCCTGCTCTATATGGGATGTTGGCGAGCATTCCCTCTCTGAGCTGGGAAAACAGGAACAAACACCCTGCTCTATGTGGGATGTTAGGACCATTCCCTCTCTGAGCTGGGAAAACAGCAACAAATACCCTGCTCTATGTGGGATGTTCAGGACCATTCCACACTGCTCTATGTGGGATGTTGGGGACCATTCCCTCTCTGAACTGGGAAAACAGCAACAAACACCCTGCTCTATGTGGGATGTTCAGGACCATTCCCTCTCTGAGCTGGGAAAACAGCAACAAACACCCTGCTCTATGTGGGATGTTGGGGACCATTCCCTCTCTGAGCTGGGAAAACAGCAACAAACACCCTGCTCTATGTGGGATATTCAGGACCATTTCATACTGCTCTATGTGGGATGTTGGGACCATTCCCTCTCTGAGCTGGGAAAACAGCAACAAACACCCTGCTCTATGTGGGATGTTCAGGACCATTCCCTCTCTGAGCTGGGAAAACAGCAACAAACACCCTGCTCTATGTGGGATGTTCAGGACCATTCCCTCTCTGAGCTGGGAAAACAGCAACAAACACCCTGCTCTATGTGGGATGTTGGGACCATTCCCTCTCTGAGCTGGGAAAACAGCAACAAACACCCTGCTCTATGTGGGATGTTCAGGACCATTCCCTCTCTGAGCTGGGAAAAAACAGGAACAAACACCCTGCTCTATGTGGGATGTTCAGGACCATTCCCTTTCTGAGCTGGGAAAACAGCAACAAACACCCTGCTCTATGTGGGATGTTGGGGACCATTCCCTCTCTGAGCTGGGATTCAGCAACAAACACCCTGCTCTATGTGGGATGTTCAGGACCATTCCCTCTGAGTTGGGAAAGTTATGAAGTCAACCTCCTTGTTCTGAGATTTCAAGACAATTCCCTCCATTGAAAAATGGGAAGAAGACATCATCAATTTGTTCTTACTATTTGTGAACTAAAATGCCAAAATATCAATGTTGGCAAGTATATATCATCCAAGGCATACATCAAAACATCATCCAGCCTAACATTCCCCATCCTCTTCCTTGGTCACCCCATCCCCATCCCTCTCCAATCCCTCTCCAGCCCTCCCCCCTCCCCTCAACAAAAAAAAAAAAAAAAAAAAAAGAAGGAGAGAGAGAATGAAACACTCAATGAACAATAAGATTTTTCTTATAATGTGGACAGACTTTGGTGTGTGCTACAATTTTGTATTTTGTTCTGTGAGATAACAGCTGTACTGTTGTTTTATTAGACAATATCTGTTTTGTGCTTTCTTTCATCTTTGTCATAAATACTCACCATGCACACCTGGATAACCAAAGTCAGCAATTCCAGGTTTGGGCGTTGAAGGGCCCACCAATGGCCGATTCTCTTCCCGATTTCGGCGCCCACTGTTGGGCCGAGCGTTGTCTGTGCGTTGCATCATCAGGTTCTGCTCCCGCTTTCGGCGGCTCTGTTTCTGTATGAGGTCTTTCTGCAAGGCAGGACACATGGACAACTTACAGCTTAGTGTACATGCTATCATTTGAATCATCTGGAGCGTGTGAGTAGTGACTGAGTGAAAGAAAGGCAGCGGAAGTGGGGAAGGAGAAGGGAAGAAAGGACAACAGAGGAAAAATTTAAGGAAAGACAGGAGGAGAGAGAAGAGGGGGGGGGGGGGGGAAGAATCAGAAATAACACACACAAGGAGAGAGAGAGAGAGAGAGAGAGAGAGAGAGAGAGAGAGAGAGAGAGAGAGAGAGAGAGAGAGAGAGAGAGAGAGAGAGAGAGAGAGAGAGAGTGTGTGATGAATGAACTTCTGTCATTTCTAGAGTGTAGAGGTTCTCACATCTTTTGACATTCACAGGTCTTCAATCATGTCTTCTTTATACCAAATACTGAAGTGAATGTAATAAGAAAACATCCTAACTGTTCTATATACACCAAATAAACATGCACAATAGTTGATATTTGAACTACTTTAGCTTTAATGATTGGCTGAATGATACAATTTTTTTTTTCAAAGGGAAGTTTAACTATGGTTTTGTACCACAGAACCTAAACCCCAGATTCATCAAACTTTCTATTGAGTTTAAAAAATGATAGTTCAGTTTAGCATTCTACACTCAAAATGTAATGGCAACATGAAAACTACACGGAGAAGGCATGCATATGACATTAACCATTCCACCCTGAACACCTCTACACACTTTTGGTCACTAACAAATCTCTAAGCATACAAGATTTTAAAAAAAGGAAAAAAAAAAAAAAGGAATGACTGCGCCACCAACGAAAGAATAAACAAATTACAAAACAAATAATATGCGTTTCGATCTCTTCGGTCTCCTTCTGGCAAGACACAACATTCCAGACAATGGAAACAAAGGACCAACAGACAGTCACTTATCTCCTAAAACTGGGCACCAAATGGATATGGAAGAGAAAGGAGGCATGCGACTGAAGGGGCAACTCTAAACAGCTGACACTGAGTGTTTTGTCCAGAGGACTGAGGTAAAGGTTATATCAATTAAACAAATTCTATAACTAGATATATATGATGGCAGGGTGGTTTTTTTGCGCGATGGGGTTTTAAGTTAATACAAATAAAATGCATTCTAGATAGATAGATGACTGGGTGCTTTGTCATGAAGCCAGAGCTTAAAGTTACTTAAATAAAACCAACCCTAGAACGCTGACTGTGCGTTTTGTCATCATGCCTGGTTTAAGAAATAGACAAACAAAGCATAAAAAACAAACAAAAATCACACAAACTACCAAGAAACAAATGCTAAGGTCAATGTGCTGACAAAACAAACACACACACCAAATTACCTGTTTGTCTAATTTGGTCTATTTGGCCGACGTGACCTCATCTTGTATACTGAAATATAATGTTGACTTATGAATTAGCAACAACACAAACTGCATAAATATAGGCGATATATGCACAAATGTTCACACATGTACTTCCCACACTGGCAGATGGCAACCATTACAAAATTCCTGTGGTAAAAAAGCAGTCTGGTTCAGTCCTCTCTCTCTCTGTCTCTCTCTCTCTCTCTCTTTTTTTTTCTCTCTCTCTCTCTCTTTCTCACTCTTTGTCTGTCTGTCATTTTTCTCCACAATGTACATGTTTATAATTAACAACACACTGAAAAATAATATCCATTTCAAAATGATGATTACCCCCACCCCCACACTCCCCATTCCAATGTTGTGTGCTTCACCTTGTAACACTACTCCCAGGGTACTCATACCAGTCCCCCCCCCCCCCCCCCCCCCCCCACTTCCCTGTCATGTCAGGATGATCCTGTCACAGCCCCAGCACCAGCTGTTCTCATGATTTTAGTACAGTGAACAGGAAGGCATCGCAGACAGCACAGACTGATCTGGCTGACTCTCTGACTCTGGGCTACACTATGGAAGGAAGCATAGAGAAAGTACAGTCCAGTTATGGCGTCTCTGACCAGAACGGAACTCCCTGTAACATCACCTTCATTACCCTTATCCTAAAAAGTCTTTTTTTTGTTTTTAAAGTTTAGTTTGGTGGCCCTTCATGTGCCATGCTGTCAAGGTGAGCTTGGGCCATGGGGCAGAAACGAAAGAAAAAAGATATACAACCAATAATTCTGCAGTATTCTTGCCACTTTGGGGATAAAATGGGAACCCAACAGTCCCTTGAAGCAGCCAGGCATCGGGGCAGAAAAAGGAAACTGCGAGAAAGTGAAGAAAAGAAATGCATAGCCAAACCTACGTACAGAATGACTGATAAAAGTATCTGACCCTATACTTGAGGACCAGAAGGGATTCAGTGGAGGTCAAAGTATGCAGTCTTAATGCATCTCTACTGTTTGATAATACAAACATTGTTCGTCACATCAGTTCCAACAGCAGTTAGGCACTAAATATGATAATCTTTACTTGATTTAATAAATATAAACCTACATTCATTACTATACCCTATATCTTTTTCCATGTGATGTACTAATCAACCCGTCAGTTTTATTTGCTTTTTACCCCCTACAATTATTGATTCAGAATGGAAATGGAAAAGAGTGTCTTAGCCAAGCTTTCAGCCATGACTGTTTATGTTGATATTTCATCCAACGAAACAAAGACTGGCAGAAGTGTAAAGCCAGTTCTACACCCTTTGTTAAACGCCCACACACAGCCTCAGTGGGCCAGCAGAGCCTCACTATCTGGGAAGCTACCTGTCCACTCGGTGGTTCTGGTTGGGTTAAGCTGTAATTAATCCTGTGTGAGAGATGGCCCTGCCTCAATTACATTGTCCTACAGGATACTTCCCACCATCTAGATCAATCGATTGTGTGTGTGTGTGTGTGTGTGTGTGTGTGTGTGTGTGTGTGTGTGTGTGTTTGTGTTGTGTTGTTGTAGTTGTTATTGTTGTTGTTGTTGCATGTGTGTGCACACATGCGTGTGTGCATGTGTACAAGTGTGCATGAATGCGCATGTGCATACAGCATTTCCATTCAAATGTATACAGGATCTGACAGAACTCTAACACTGACAGTGGCGGCAGAAACACAATTCTGCGAGAAGCTGAAAACGACCGGAATAATGTAAGCCTGACGACAGTCTGATGGCAATACCATGATGCCGCCGTTACTGATTTCTCCCCAGCGTGTTTGCTCCGTCAATCTGTATGATGAAATGGATCCTATCAGCGTCAGCCCCTGTTTGCCGTATGCAAACATCAATCAATGTCCCCTATCATGAGCCAAGAAGCATACAGACCCAAATGGTTATGGATGTGCCTCAGCGACACAAATAAATGTGCTGGGAGGCAAAGGAGGGCAGTGGAAAGGGGGCTAGGACGGAAGCTGAGTAAGGCGTAGCTGGAAGGGGCTATGACCAAAGCTAAATCGGTCAATAAATCAATGACTGAAATGAGTCAAAGGGAAGAAAAGGAGGGGGAAAAAAAAAGTCCAGTCGGCTGTTTCAATGCTTGTCATTAATCTTTAATGTCTTCTCCTTTGGGAGTGTTTCCATCCAGCACTCAGCCAGCCAGGACACCCAGACCAAGGCACCGGTCACCAATTATTTCTCCTCCCTCAGCTTTTCACTTCTCTCCCTTCATTTGTGCTGACTGACCAGACCACCCCATGCAGGGGCTGCTGGCCTGAAAGAACCCTTGAAGATTTTGGCACCAGATCCTTTGCCTCTCTTATCTGTGCCCGTCAGAGGAGTAAAACTTCTTCACTCTAACAAAGAAGAAAGTCAGTCGATGGGCAGTCAGAGCCAATTATAAATCAATGAATCAAGCATGAACTTTGTCAGAGAAACAAAACCATTAATCAATGAATTAAACATGAATTTCTTCAGACTTGATAACTGGTTATTTCCCTTTATTTTCTTCCTACTGACAGCCCATTTGTATGTGCTGGGGGGGGGGTAGGGAAGCAGATCCAAAAACCAACCAACCAACCGAACAAACAAAACAAAAAAGTCCAGCTTTTAAATGTTTAAAAACTGATCATTCACTTATTCAACTAGTACATATTAGCAGCAATGTGCATATCTTCAAACTGGCTAAAAGTACTATAGCATTTGCACAGAGGTTCAAAAGAGATTAAAAAAAAATAAAATAAAATAAGTGGTTGAAAGAAAAAGGAAAATACAAACACATATTACTTGTAATGTCAATGAAGATTTACGGAGTAGTTTTTTTTTTTTCTTCAATGATTTCAAAATGCTTTACATTTATAAAAATTGACAAAAGAACAATAATTATGAAAAAAAAAGCAAAACAACCATATCACTGGAGCTCCTCTCCCTCTCTCTCTCTCTCTCTCTCTCTCTCTCTCTAAGACAACCACTGCTCATAGAAATTAAGATTCCATTTACACATAAAACTTGTCTAAACAATGCTTCCCCCTCCCTTCACTCCCACTCACACACAAACACAGACCAAAAGAAAGATTTTCACACACACACACACACACACACACACACACACACACACACACACACACACACATTCACACACACATTCACACAGATACAGACACAGACAGACAGACAGACACATAAACACACACAAAGGGGGGAGGGAGAGAGAGAGAGGAGAGAGAGAGAGAGAGAGAGAGAGAGAGAGTCACATAACAGACATTCACAACACACACACACACACACACACACACACACACACACACACACAAAAATGCACTCACAATATGGATGCAAGACCTGTAATTAGTACATTTTCCAGGCAAAAAGAAGAGAATTCAGAACTGTCCACACAGAAAAGACATGAAAGAGACTGCAGAAGCAGAGAGTGTCTGTGGTGAATGGAAATGTATTTCAGGCTGCAGGACTCACACAGGAAAGGGAATGGCCTGCCAACAGGTTTTCATCTGACAGATGGAATATGGAAACTATCATTGTCAGAAGAAGACAGATCATGTGATGGATAGCAGAAACCATGAATGTCAGACAGACACATCCAGGGCCAGTGCCACTATTAGATAAGGAGCACAGAGAAAAAAAGAAAAAATTGGGACTGCACAGGCAGTCAATGCCAAGATTTCAAATGAACTGTTGTATGTTCCTGTCTGAAGAATTCAGAATCAGCCTGGGAAACACCCTTCTGGTCCTATTTCAGGTTTTGAACAGATACTCTGGGGTGCCAGCTAGAAGAACACCGCCAGAGTCTGGACTGAACAAAGGAACAAGACTTTAGGATGCAACCCCAGAGAAACAGTGGCAGACAGCACTGATTCATCTGAGCCCTTGGCATGTTCATGAACAATGGAGGAACATTCCAGGTCTGGATTGTTTCTGCAGATTGTATTTAGAAGTGAAAAATCTTTTCTGTCATATCTAGAAAGGACAATGAAAAAAAAAAAAAAAAACCTTTTTGGGTTTTGATAATGATGATGACGAGGAAGAAGAAATGAAGATGATGAAGAAGAAACAAAGGAGAAGAATCATAGAGACCGTTATACAAACCACATGAAGACTAATGTTAATACTGTTATGAAAAAGAAGGCAAAAGTTGCAGAACAAGAAAATTCAGAGAGAGAGAGAGAGAGAGAGAGAGAGAGAGAGAGAGAGAGAGAGAGAGAGAGAGAGAGAGAGAGAGAAAGCTCAATACATGTATCATATACACAGATAGGATACTTGTGACAGAAGAGAGAGAGAGGCTGTGGAGGAGAGAGAGAAATCAGAGAGACAGACAGACAGACAGAGACAGACAGAGAGGAGAGAGAGAGACAGACAGACAGACTGAGACAGAATGAGAGAGACAGGGAAAAAGAGGAGGGAGAGAGAAACAGACACAGGGGTGGTCGAAGGAGAGAGGAGAGAGAGAGAGAGAGAGAGAGAGAGAGAGAGA
>JADBJO010008990.1:5000-17500 GCA_016801955.1 Conus betulinus | reverse complement strand
CGTCCCCACATTCCTTTGCTTGCTGTTTTTTCTAGTAGGGTAAGGTAAAGTAAGGTAAGGTAGTAAGGTAAGGTAAGGTAACGTTGCGTATAGCCCAGCCGACCGCAAAGGGCCATATCAGGACGGTCACCACGTTAAAATCAACTCACAAGTCATTCATTCACATAACTCTATAAAAATACATCTTCTAAAAACCCACCCGAAATTATGTTAAAAAATCTTTCCACTGTAAAATCTCAGATCCGATGAAAAATGTTCATCTCTTTCAAGAACTCAAAGATCGCATCAGGTGGAATATCTCTGAACAAGTTTTCATGGAATCTGCTGTAAAATGTTTGTGTCTCACATCATGCAAGTCCAAACACACTAAAAGAATACATTTCATTGTGAGTGGCACATGACATGGAATGCAGTTTCTAGTTGGTTTCTTAACTTCAGTAATGAAAATTAAAAAAAAAAAAAAAAAAAAAAAAAAAGACAGACTCTCCAGTCGTTCGACCCGGGACGGTTACATGCTACGCATCATCCAACATTCCTTCGCTTGCTGTTTCTAGTTGTTACTTACTTTCACTCATGAAAATATGAAAAATAAGGAAGCCACTCAGACGCATCTATACTTAAGATTGCTTTACTCTACATGGTGCACTGAATAAATTGTTGTCCCACCTATTCTAAAATCTGAAAAAAAAAATGATCCCACTACTGAAATCACGAGATTAAAAAGATTCAAACAATTCTAGATCGATATTTCTACGATACATGGTGCTAGAACCTCTGGAGAAACGGGTTCACGAACTCCCAATTAAACAAGTGGTGTAACACCTCTCGCCCGCTCCAGTATGGCTTTCGCCATTGTCACTCCTGACACCGTGCCAAGTCGCCACTGTGACACATGGCTGTTTGCCATTAACCAAGGTCAGATTACAGGAATTGTTCTTCTAGATCAGTTGAACGCATTTGATCCCATGGACCACCAATCTTTCCTTTTTCTTTTTTTTTTAAATGCGTGTATATCTTCAGTTGTTACATTCTTTTATTCAGGTCCAACGGTGCATATTCCTCGGTAATGACAAACTGTAGAGTACCACAAGGGCTCTGTTCTGGGACCCCTTCTCTTCTGTATTTCTGTAAATGATGCATGTATCACACATATCACACGGTGAAGCTACTTGCCATCTGTTTCGTGACGACTGTTCTTTTCACTGCAGAAACACAGACATATATATACACACACACACACACACACACAACACACACACACACACACACACATATATATATATATATATATATTGTTAACCCTGGCACTTCTTTTCCCCCCCACTACTTACTTAAACTGTTCAGCTATATATATATATTATATATATATATATCTATATATATATATATTATTATGTGTGTGTGTGTGTGTGTGTGTGTGTGTGTGTGTGTGTGCGTGGTGTGTGTGTGTGTGTATGTGTGTGTGCGTGCCATGCGTGCGTGAGTGCGTTGCGTGCGTATGTATATGTGGCATTAACAAGCAAGACAAACCAACCATCAGCGAATCCCTCGCACTCTAAGGGCCTTAAAAACAGAGGAGCACTTGGTTGAGCCAGGGTCGCGAACACTAATCCCAGGAAGTCTCTCATTACTTGTCCCAGTAATTGCACGTCTACAGTCCGGACTGGTGCCAGCCGTAATCAAGCTCGAGGAATCACCTCTAAACACAGACAGACAATTCAGGAAGAAAAGCTGATTTTTTTACTCAGACAACATCTTTTTTTTAAATCAATCGATCGCGGACAAACAAAACCACACGGGGAACCACGCACTAGACAAACAAAATAGCTTCCACTAAATGGTGTTTATGTTCAAAGTCTATACAAACTTGGGCAGGCACAATTCCTAGCTGATTTTGTTTTAAGTGGCAGCAAAAAGACTATTCACTCCACCAATGCAACCAGATTTTACCAGGGGTCCTCATCATAATAATCTAATACAGCTTTTTGGTTTTTGGGACCATCTGGCTGGATATCTCTTCTTGTGTCTATCAAGGTATTTGGCCATTTCATTCCTTCAAATCAACTATGCGTAAACTTACTACTACTTCTTCAATAACAACTATCACAGTGTTTTATGACTGCATTCCCTAATACGCTAAAGTGTACATGGATTCTCTCTCTCTCTCTCTCTCCTCTCTCTCTCTTCTCTCATCTCGCTCTCTCATCTCTCTCTGCTGTCTCTCTCGTCTCCGTTTAAAACTGTTTGCTCCCCTCCTCCCCATAAATTTCTTCTCTCTCTGTCATTCATTCATTTTATACTTTCGTCTTTAAAACTTTATAATTGTCAGTGATTTCAAGACTTGATAAATTTTTGAGGGGGGTTGTTTGGCTGGCTTTGTTGTTGTTGTGTGTTGTTGTTGTGTTGTTGTTGTTGTTGGCCATTTCATGGTCTTTTACTTTGTGCTTCACATATTGTTGTTTGTTGTAGTTTATACCATCTTACAGGTTTTTTCCGTGTTTTTCCTTGAACTTTAGAAGAGTTAGTCACTCCCTTTCCCTCTTGAAGTAGAACACATTTTTAGTCTTGAGCTAAAGCCGCACCCCCCCCCCCCCCCCCTCCTCCCATCCCTCCCCACCCCCAAACTCCCGTATGTCTGTCTGTCCTCGATTTGTCTGTCTCTGTATCTGGTCTGTCTGTCTCTGTTTCTCTGGGTTTGTATACAAAAATTATGGCGAGAGTGTTCGTTATTTCAGAGGGGCGGGACGGTCTTGAGTTCCACCAGCTCGCGGAGTCCCGTTTTCAGCGGCTTCAAAAAAACCCGTTCTGTCTGTTCTGTCCAGCCAACAATCATTGGATGCCTGACTCAGTTCTTGTCTGTTCTGTCCGCCCAACAATCATTGGATACCTGACTCAGGCCCTGGGTGCTGGGCTGGGCTCTGGTTGTCCATCATATGCCATGCTCTTTACACACGTGGTCTCTCACAAGCTGCTTGTTGCTTACCCCCATGGCTATGATTGGGCGACAGAAGTGGTAACCTTAACCTTTAACCTCTCTGTCTACATACATGTACGTTTTTTGTCAAAACGCGCACAGCTCACTGACGTTCGCGAGGGCGCGCGTGGCGTGGCGAGAGAGAGAGAGAGAGAGAGAGAGAGAGAGAGAGAGAGAGATAGAGAGAGAGGTGGGTGGAATTTTAGATGGGTCACCAGAGAGAGAGAGAAAAAATTCTACAATGTGTGTGTGGAATGTGTGTGGGTGTGTGTGTGTGTGTGTGTGGTGTGTGTGTGTGTGTGTGTGTGTGTGTGTGCCTGCCTGCGTCTGCGTGGCGTTGCATGCGTTACGCCTTTGGGCGTGCACGTGGGAGAGATGGATTTAAAACAAGAAAGAAAGAACAAGAGACGAAACGGGAACGAAGAACTGACTGCGACGCGTTGGGACGTAGAGAAGTCATGAAAAAAACGATGAAGACGAGAAAGCATGCCCAGTCCAAGTCAGCCAGATGACTATCGATCAGCGAGTACTTGCTTCAGATAGCCCGCATCGTCTGAAGCATTCCATCATGCTGAAGAACAACATTGTGTGCTTCGTTCCGTCCACAATGCTATTGTACCGTTTATTAATTCCGACGCACCCCACTTTAGATAAACCACGCGTGGCGGGCCAGTTCTTTTGGCGAAGGTGACCGTCCACGTCCTAGAGCAGTTTAACTCACCTTCTAGCACGAGAACTCGCTAACACGAGTTGTGGACAACGCTTTTGTTGTTGATGGACAACGTTCAGAAGACACCGCCAAGAGCATGTCTCTGAATCAAAAGTTCTCTTCTCTCTCTCTCTCTCAGATGGTCTCCTCCTCCCCCCCGCCCCCCTCTCTCTCTCCATCTCTCTGTAAACGTATCTTTTTTTTGGCACTAAATCCTTTTCCACTTGTCTAGAGCGCTCTTCGCTTTATTATCTATCTTCTTACCTTACGCACCGCAATTTCACGAACCATACATACACTCTCTTTTCTCTCTCCTTCTGTCTGTCTCTTTCATTTCTCTCCTCTGTCTGTTCAATCTCTCCAGACCAGACAGAGATTGCCAGAGATGGAAAACACGGTCACTCGTAAAATACAAGGGCTCTGCACAGCGATCATCCATCCGGATTGTTAAGAGAGCTGGGGGCAACGAGGGTAGTCCCATGTTTATAGTCCGTGCAATGAATTACATTTGACGGCGCACCACGGCTGAATGAAAGTGAAGGGAGAAATGATCAGAGAACTGGAATTTCTTTCTCTGGGTTGATTTGAACCGACAACGCTGAAAGTAAATTAGGCAGCTGCCCTTCACTGAATGGGGGGGGAGAGAGAGAGAGAGAGAGAGAGAGAGAGAGAGAGAGAGAGAGAGAGAGAGATAGAGGAGAGATTTAGACCATTATACTTTATAGTGTTCCTTTTGTATCAAAATATAAATAACACAAAAACCAAGTGAAAGGATGAACAACTCGATAACTCAGTAACGTTTCTGAGACTTGACTTCAGATCGTTCTGTTTTGAACTGAAGTAAAATACGAGACGTTTTTATCCCTAACAACACCCATCTGACGCTAGAGATCAATTCAATTATCCCCCTGAATAATGCTGATACCCAGTCGCTGTGATGTTCACAATGATCAGTTTGTAAGCATTTTGTGCGAGATGATAACAATCATCACTCTCCTTACAACTTGTGTTTTAACTGGCCAGTTGTCCCGGAAGAAGCTAAACCATTGCCATGTTGCGGCTGTCTCCACCACCGAGGACTAGACTGCTGCTCCACAGAAGATGACTCCCAGTTCATCACATAAGACGTGGGACTCTCGACCACGCAACGGCCAATGAAAGCATAGTGAATCGAAAGTGAGGTAACAACCACAGAATGACCCTAATCTATGGCACAACCCGAAAAAAAAAATAGTGGCAAGGACACTACAAGAAACCTAATGAAATGTTGCAGTGTAACTACAAACAAAACCATTTCCGATTGCTCGCCCTTAAAGACAGCCCGTGTGAAGTGAATGCATATGCATGTTAATGGAAATGAATTTGCACACCAGAGACGGTCAGACTGATTCAAATCTCCACTACTGTTTCGCGTGAGTGTGTTTGTGTGTGTGGTTGTGTGTGTGTGTGTGTGTGTGTGTGTGTGTGTGCTCTCGCGATTGCGTGTGTGTGTGCTTGCGTGCGTGGCGTGCGTGGGCGTGCGTGTGTGTGTGCGTGTGTGTGTTGTGTGGGTGCCCGAGCGCATGTATTTGTGTCTAGTTGCACCGCCTTTATGGCCAGGTTTTTTTTTTTTGGGGGGCTGTTAACAGACATGTTTTCCCCCTCGGTCTAGTATAACATCAGACGGCAGGCATGCAAGACGTGTGTGTGTTCATGACAGATGTGGGCAGAGAACGACTGCAGCCATGCCTCCTACCCTGTGGATGAGGCTATAAACCATAGGGATGACGGCCTCCATCATCAAGAAAAAAAAAAAAAAAGGGGGACAACAGACCCCCTACCGTGTGACACCATCAAAACACGATGGGAATCACATGGACGAGGCGTCTGACTGGAGATGACAGGCCGTGAGAATCTAGCAGACAGCGGAGCTACGCTCTCTCTCTCTCATTCTCTCTCTCTGTGCTCGCGCGCGCGCGCGGCTCGCAAAGCGTGTGTGTGGTGTGTTTTTTGTGTGTGTGTGTGTGTGTTGTGTGTGTGTGTGTGTGTGTGTGTGTGTGTGTGTGTGTGTGTGTAGTTTGCATGCACGCAGCGCGCGTAGTAGCGTTCAGGACTTTGGTGTCTTCCTCTCTTTCGTAACCTGTCTAATCTATGTGCGCTGACAGAGCTAGACAAATTCTCTCGCTCAAATCTCAAATTCTCCTCAATCTCTCTCCCCCTAATAAGAACCCTATGGGTCTCTCGGTCCCCCCGTTCCCCCTCTCTCGGTCTCTCTCTGCTCGTCATCCTCAAGTCGTCTCTCTATATATATATATGTGTGTGTTGTGTGTGTGTGTGTGTGTGTGTGGTGTGTGTGTGTGTGTGTGTGGTGTTGCACCGGGCCTGCGAGCGCCCACAAGCGTGTGTGCATGTGTGTGTATGTATGTGCGTGCATGTGTGCTGCGGTGTGTGTGTGTGTGTGTGTGTGTGTGTGTGTGTGGTGTGTGTGTGTTGTGTGTGTGTGTGTGTGTGTGTGTGGTGCCCTCCTCCACCGTCTTGCTCTCTTCGCTAGAAAGGAAACTCACGCTGGTCCATGACAAATATCGTGCCATGTTCTCGTTTCAGCACTAGCATATCTCCTCAGTACCTTGATATAACCATCCCAATAACTAACTTGGCTATGTAGAGAGTAGAGTAAGAGAGAGCAGAGAGAGAGAGAGAGAACGAGAGAGAAGAGAGAGCGTAATAGGTACAGTATCAGACAGTACAGAGCAGACAGACCCAGACATAGACTAGTACAGAAGCATAAAAAACCAAAAAACACACACACACACTGCACTTAGAAAACCTGCCGGTCACCCACTTAGAGATGAGAGATAGGTCAGATAGACAGTAGAGAATAGATTAGTGAGAAAAAAAAACGAAGATGGGGGAGAGAATATTAGAAGAGACGGAGATGATACAAACAGACCGACAGATGATTATAGTCGAGGGACATTACTACCAAAAAAAGAGGATTTATATTATATGCAGGTGATAAACCACTAGGTATAGTATAGACAGACAAGGAGCGCCAGATCCAGAAAAAGAGTAGATAGATAGAATCCAGTTTACATACATACTATGAAGGTAGCACTACGAATACAGAATTAGATAGAGAGAGTAGAGAGAGATATAGAGAGGGAGGGTGAATGGGGGGGGGGGGGGGGGGGGGGGGGAGGTTTATTCAATCGTTTTCTTTCATTCTTCGCGCTGTGGCAGCTGGGAAAAGTGTGAGTGGCAAAGGGGGGCACGCGGGGGGGAAAAAAAAAAAGAAGTAGACCGGGGGAGTAAAGAAAAAAAAACTGTCTCCCATTGATCCGTTAAACATGTTACCAAAAAAAAAGGCGGGCACCCCTGCAGCCTCGAATAGGAGTGGCATGTTTATCAAAGGAACGTCTTGGTGACCCACGAAAAAAAACTATCGTCAAAAAAAAAAAAAAAAATTGGGTCGCCCTGCTCTAAACGCCGGTTCAGAATTCTCCGTTCTCTCTGCGCACCAAACTGCCAATTCTCTCATGCGGTCGGGGCGACGGGGGGTCATCCCTCTTTGCTACCTCAGTCTCTCTGATGCATCATCTCTTCTGATCGGCTGCATTCGATGACGTTGGCGGTAATCAAAGAGTATGGGAATACAGAGGTTTGCGGAGAGCGGTGGGCTAATGTGAGGCGCGGTCGAGCGGGGTCGGGGCGTTCAATGGTTTAGATTGAGACGACCCAGTCCAATGAGCTGCTGGTGCAAACAATGGAAAGAAGTGATTTCACGGATCTGATCGAGGCATCGTCAAATCGAGATTTCACCCCTTGCAGGCGGAGGCCTGAAGTGAGGAAATCCACACCGTCTCTTTCTCCTGCTGTTCTTTCTTGGACCCGTCACCGTCCTTGCCTGTCTCTGTGTGGGAAACCACGCATCGCCATGTTCAAAACGTCCGTTAAAAATCAGAATTATCAACCACCGTATTAACCCCGAGGGAAGATAGATGAGGAGAGATATTAGGAGTAGAGGTGGGTGATTGGGAGATATATAGAGAGAGATAGAGTGGGTGGGGGAGTGGTACAGAGAGTAGAGTAGAGTAGAGAGAGTAGAGAAAGGATGAGAGACTATGGTACAGACAGAGAGGAGAGGCGAAGAGAGAGTAGAGAGAGACTGAGAATCTAGTGACAGAGCAGACAGGACATACACTCGAGAGAGGAGAGTTAGAGAGAAGATAGAGAGAGAGAGATGACGATGTATGATTATACGATTAATAATGCCTGTTTATCACACAAAACATTTTGATATGAGGGGCGTTTCACTGTGAAAAATCAAATAGTACCATCGTCTGCTTTCATGTAAAACAAGTTTAATTTTTTCGTATCACGGGAAGTTTTCTGTAGGCTGCTGTTGTTGTTTTACTATACATAAAATATAATGCTACAGAGAACAAAATTTGTTGTCAAAATTATTTTTTCAAACTCTTTAACATCAATTGTTCTCACGAATATACAAACTCTTTCCTCTGATCATGTATAGCACTATTCACACGACATACTGTTTGTGCATCATAATTGGCTTTTCCTCCCCTGGCTTTTGCGCCACGTGCGCTAATGACTGTTTCCTATGATAACTAGCTCGTTTTCTCTGGCAAATTACAGGGCATGAAATAAGTTTCACAATGAAAAAATTGAATCGGCTGTTTCCTCATACTTTGCTACCTTTTTCCGCGTTAAAGGGAGCTTTATGTTCGAGTGGTCATCAGCATTATAGCAAGTTTTGTTTTTTTTCTTTGTTAAATGCATGAAATCGGTAAAATCTCGTTGTCTTGTATGAAAATTACATTCTTTTTTTTTTTGTTATATGAATACAGTGTGAAATGTAACAGTCAGCTTTTAAAAAGCCTAATACTGAGTGGAATCTACTTCAGAAATGCACGTCAATCTACTCACCGAGGAGCTATTCATTCATGCATATCCAAACCCACATCCGAACGAGGATACGTATTTTGGTATCAGCCATAGATTCCACGCTCATTTTTTTCCCCGTTGAATGACTGCATGCTGTGAGCTATGTTGGGCACCCGTGCGCCAGTGCCCACATGGACATGGACAGTAGCAAAGGAGGATTCGGCAAGGGTAAGAAGAGAAAGAGAGAGAGAGAGAGAGGGGGGGGGGGGTAGGAAGGACTGGTAATACATGTCTTGCAGGGGCTTCATCAAGATGCAGCGCGTTTCCATTTTTTTTATCATGATTTGTTCACCGCTGCCCCACCAGAGATTGGGGCCCCCCCCCCCCCCCCCCCCTCACACCCCCCAAACTCCCAATCACGGAATCCCAACCGCGCCTTCTTAATCGTTTCTCTCAAACGGAAAGATATGCTTGCAGTTAAAAAAACAGAAAAAGCAGCAGTATACATGCATCGTTCTCCTACACCGTGAAGATGGTCATGGTTGGTGGCGGGGCCACATACCGGACTCCACTTCTGATCTCGACCCCTTCATAAGCTTTTGAAGGGGTGAGAGAGCTCCATGGTGTGCGGCTGGGTTAACACACCAAATCCACAGTCGCACCTGGTTACCATGACTCTGACTGGGCAGGGATATGTTACGTTAATGGGCACATTTCACAGCTGATTCGCTTGAAGTGTCGTGTTCTGGAATGTGATTTTACAATCTTTAAGTAAGGGATCAATTTTTTTTTTTTGTGTTTAATTGTTGAGGTCTGGCCGACTAAAACACGAAGCGGCGCATATGATACAGCTTAGTGCTTTGGATCGGGATGTTCTTCTCTAGGATCATTGAAACTAAGGTACACGATTTTTCGTTTGATAGCCGTCGCTTCGTACATCAGCCCCGAGCTAATGTGGGGGTGGGCGGCTCTCAACCTCGCGCGAGGCCAGTCCAGAACAGGATGGGTAATAGTTGTCTGCCATCATGAGTGTAGCACTGGTTCTGCTGACTTTCCAATTCCGTGGGGTTCCTGTCAGGAGTCCTCTGAAATTAGACCAATACTCCGTGAATTTCTGGCGAGTGGAAGCGCACGCGATATACTTCTTGCCACTTTAATGGAATGCCATTCACCAACCTTCGCAAAAGTTATGGTTTTGGTATGTGATGACAAGAGTCAGCCATGTACGCCGCTGTGAAAAAATAATGGAAAGAGATGCTGAATGTACGGTGATAACGACAGAATATCGCGCAGCAGAAATCTCTTCAGTCAGGCTCATACTCCAGTTAGGGTCAGGGGCCTGTTGCGTAAAGATAGTGTAGTCAGTTAAGCATTTAGTAGGCACGCACACGGCTTTACCTGACGGATAGGCGCATTCTAGATACTTACTATTACTATAGCGCTACCTACTTACTAGCTGCTGCTGCTGCCAGGCTCGCCCGCCGGCTGCTGCTGCTGCTGCCGCTCACATAACCTTGTAGCGGTCCCTGACCTTGCCATGTGTGGTTGGCTTGACTCTACACAGACATAGGACTCGTGCTAGTTCGAGTGCTTCCGCAACACACGACATGGAAGCTTTCAGAAAGAAAGTAGCGAGTACCCATGACCGCTAGTCAGGCAATTTATAATGGTCCAAAGGCAGCATGAGAGGACGAAAGCGTAAGCCTTGGGGAGGCAGAAGCCTTTTTGCCCTTCACCAGATAGCCGTCCATGACAGACTGTTTGGCTGCTGCCAGCTAATACATCAAATGCACCTGCCACGACAACCCCGCGAACCTGCGCTCTGTACCGAAGACTCAGGCCGAGTGCGACCCGTGTTCTTCTTAGCACTGTTAATACGTTACGGGGCTCTGTTAACACGGTTTCGTTTCGGCAATGCCTTTGTTTCCCTGACAGCGCAGCGCAAGGCTTAGATTTCGGGGAGACGTGTGTAAGCCAGTGTGAGTTTGGTCTCGGCACTTTCTTTTCTCTTTGACCGAGTCCTGTGGGAATAAGGCATCATCACATCACCTAAGTTCTACTCTATCTGTTTTACACTAAAACATAGCATGAAAGAGATGCTTGGTTATGTTGAAATGCTTGCTAGCAATCGTATATCAATCGACAAAATGAACTCACTTGACTGTTTCTGACTACCGCTTCTCGACTGTGGTACTTTCGGACATGGTTCCATCAGTTCAGGATGAAGTGGAACTGAAATGGCATTTCTGATGAGGCTAGCGTGTGTATCAAAGTCAAAACCAGTCCTATGTGTTGCAATACGTGGGCAAACTCTTCATGAACGCATTTTGTGTGTGCGCAGGGCATTTCAAAAATGGTTGCAGCAAAAGTTTCATGGTCATCAGGTGCGCCCGCATAACCTAGTGCCGGATAACAGCTCCATCCTCACTCACCACCACCCCCGGCAGCGCCTTTTTGCCCATCCGACATCATACTGTGTAGTTTCACATTGGGGTAACTGAAGGCTTGAATTGAAAGCATAATTAGGGCAAAATATTATTTATAATAGATTAATCCGATATTAACTGTGCATCACGATCACTCCATAAGATATCTTCTTTGTTTTGCTATATATTATCATTTATTATTATCACATTTTATTTCCGCATTTTCTGTGCCTCTTCTAGTCTCTTATCATTATTATCATATCGTATCAATCGTTAGCTGTCAATCAGATTGCCTTCTTCTTTCAACCGCACTCGTTTCTATCCGGCGCCTTCCCCTCCCGCCTTATTAGCACTTCACCCAGTATCACAGAACATAAGTGACTGACTTGTTCATTCCTTTTCATTTTCATTGTCTTGAATGGGATCTAGGCTTTCCTGAAGAAGACTACATACGGTTTTTCGAAACGCGCCTGCAGTTGCTTGTAATTGTCCTGTTCCGCTTTCGTTGGTAATCAGCCGCAATACTTTGCTGTCTTTGCTCCTTTGGAAGGCAATGAATGCCGAGATTGGCGTAGTTCACAAATGCGAGACAGACAGATCCTGAGGCCTCCTTAATATAACAGCCAACAACTTGAACGGTTGGACCAGACTAAACTGCAGGTGGTAAAGAGCACATATTGGAGGAATCGCTATGTATTATGATAACGCATTGCGAAAGCAAACACGGAGCAGTGCCATGCGTAGTTTCCATTGCGCTGTGTAAAACAGCGTCTGTCGGGGCACTGGGATCTCGGAGTGTCCGTCGTGGTGACCGGTATGTCATAAAGCTGTGGTTGGGGTGTGGTGGGGTGTGTGGGGTGTGTTGGGGGTGGCTCGCGCGCGGCGCGTCGCGCTGCTTTGGTGGTTGGTGTGTGTTTGGTTTGTGTGTGTTATTGTGTTGTATGAGAGAAGAGTAGAGAGAGAAGATGAGTAGATAGAAGTGAGAGGGGAGGACATGCCATTTATGGTAGAAAGGCGTGTACTGGTGTTTGTGTATCGCAGCGCGAAAGCGGGCAATAATAAATATAGGCTTACATGGGTAGAGTATTATGTGTTCTACATTATCAAACCGTAGTAATTAACATTTAACTAACCCTACAACATTGATTAAAGTTTACCAACACCACCTATGAGTAATTGTTACACACACGACGGAAAGAAAGGGCACAAGTTTAAGAGCGACAGTAGGAGAACAAGGACCACGCACACATGGCCAACGCACCGCACACACGCACGCACTGCGACACGGACAGCGTAGGTTCTAACGCGACAACCAACGAGAATTAAAAGTCAACTCCGACACACACTACCAGTATCCCAACTAATCCACAAGTGATGTGTTCATCCATTGACTATATGAATCCTCACCAGTTACATTGCCGTGCATTCTTCCTACTGCTGGGGTCTAAAAAAAAAAAAAAAGGAAAAAACAAACAAAGAAAGATCCACATATCACATAATAGTATCTTCT
>JADBJO010008989.1:85000-88932 GCA_016801955.1 Conus betulinus | reverse complement strand
AGAGAGAGAGGAGAAGGATAGAAAAGTAAATAACAATGATCAAAGGATTAGGAGATTGCTGTTCATGTATTGGTACAACAAGCTTGATTTAAATAGATCTATTCTCGGAAGAAGTACTTTTATCTTGTAAACATGACGGATCTTCTTCATTTCGAATCTGTTTTTCAAAGTCACAGGGGCACGGTCGGACATTTATTTAAACATGAAGATAGCTTTGTTGTACACTAGTTTCCATTTTAGAGGCAGAATTCCTAAATGTTTATATTCTGAGAAAGTAGGGGAGGAGGACTTCAGGAGGATCAGTTTAATGGCACGTCTATGTAAACTGAATAAAGGTTTTAAAATATTATCACTAGCCGAATCCCATATTGTTGAGGCATAGTTTATGTAAGATTCAACATAGGCATGAAAGAACAACTTACGGCTATGTTGGTCTAAAAAAGTGTTTCATTCTGGAAAGCTGGTAAATCTTTCTGGACACATTTTTACATAATAACGCAATATGATTCGACCATGACAGATTGTTATCAATAATAACACCTAGGATCATATGGTGATCAACTTCTTCGAGATTTTCTCCATTAATACAAAGGTAATGATTGCTGCAAGAAAGATTTTGACGTTTTTGTCTGGTAGTAATTAATAAGTATTTAGTTTTTTTTGGGTGGAGTCGCATATGATTAAGTTCAGACCATTCCAATAACTTATTGATACTTTCTGTAAGGAGATAAAAATGCTATCTAATTTATCGTGACAGGTGTGGATAGTGGTATCATCGGCAAACATCTCACATAAAGTTGTAAAAAACAGAGGTAGATCGTTTATATATGTAGAAAATAGTATTGGCCCAAGGATTGAGCCTTGGGGGACGCCGTACTTATAGGTAGAATGGAAGAACTTGATCTATTTACCGAAACACACTGTTTCCTGTCTGAGAGAAATGAAGATAGAAGTTCCAAAGCGTTGTCAGTTAGGCCATAGATCTTTAATGGCACAGAGAGAGAGAGACAGACAGACAGACAGACAGACAGACAGAGACAGAGAGAGAGGGAGTAGGGATGAGTAGGCAACGCTCTCTCTTTCACGCCCTCCTCCCTCTTTGATTGACTCGTTTTAAATGAACACCCCCCCCCCCCCCCCCCCCCCCCCCCCCATCTATCTGCAAGGGTAGAGTTGTCCATCATGTTCGCCCGCTAGTCACTGGCCTTTTCCCTTTTCTTCATCAGTGAACAGAACTAATACTTGGAGTGTATGAAACCATGTGGCTAGACCGAGTATCGCTCACACCGGAGAGAGAGAGAGAGAGAGAGAGAGAGAGAGAGAGAGAGAGAGTACACTGAGTATCACTCACTCTGGAGAGAGAGAGAGAGAGAGAGAGATGAGTAGGGACGAATAGAGGGGTTTAAATCCATCGGGTTTGAAAAACAAACAAATAATAGCCCGCATTTAGAGACCGCTAGGAATTTCCCGTAATTCTTTCGCTCTCAAATTAACCGTCTCATCACTACCTCCGCCCCCCTCCCCCCAAAAACAAACAAACAAACAAAAAATCACAAATATTTGAATGCAGTTAATGCATATTTTTTTAAAGGCCAGAGTGTCCAATCTGTCCAGTCTGGGCAGTGTGTATAGTTTCACAACTTTACAACTTTGTCGCCAGACTACCGTGTAAAAAAAGCTGACATGCCATACATTCTACAAGAGAGAAATGTGAGAAACCTTGCTAAAGCGAACACAGGTAAAGAAATGACAAATTAGGGAAGACAGTGGACGATCTTAAAACCAAGAATGTAAGAGAATGAGAGACAAGAGGAAACTACAAGCAGGGAATTTTGATAGGGCCTGGATACAGTTTCCCCTGACAGCGTTCGGTATCTCGCGGGAACTTGCCGACACGACTTCACAACAGGTGTGCATTGGGGAAGAAAACTCAAACCCTAAGTTACCGTGAACGTGGACTGTATACCAGGTCCGAGAGATACAGATACCTGCTGTGTCAAGAATTTTTTTTTTTTTAGAAAAACTTGACTTTTTAGTTTGTCCTACAGCGTGAGTCTTCAGCAGACTCGACAACTGCAGGTAGGGGCCGCCAGTATGCATTAATGCAAATTTCTGATAGGGTTCGCATCTGCCATTTCTGAGCCAGCAACCCCTGGCTCTGCAACAGTGCTGCGGGGACTCGCATCCTCTCCAGTGTTTGTATTGATAATTCTCATAGCTCTCCTGTTTCAACTCCTTTCATCGCCGTTGTCGTCATCATCAACACCGTCATCGTAATCATCATCAAAATCGTCACCGTCATCATCGTCGCTATTGTCAATATGGTCGTTGTGGTGGTCGTCATGATCATCATGATCATCATCGTCATCATCGTCGTCGTCGTCGTCATCGTCGTCGTCGTCGTCGCCGGTGTCTTCATTGTAATCTTCATCGTTGTCGTCGTTCTTGTCATGCCGGAGTGCCGTGACGGACATTGGGCAGACGAGGCTCTGTACAGCTTTCTGTGATCGGTCCTGTGCAACATGGCGGAGGTGCTGTCCTCAGGCCGATCCTTTCAGCCAGCTGAAAAATCAGACTACTGTCAGAACATGCAGAAGATAGCGTACCGATATGGTAGAAAGAAACTCGTGGAGAGCGTGGCAGCAGAGAGTCCTCAGAAGAGAAGCCCCTTCAAGGGGGTGTTTCGGCCCTTATCCCCTGACACTCTAGGGGGGGTGGGCCACACCCGGTTCATGACTCCGGATGTCCCTCTGCTGCCCCTTTTTTTTTCCCATCTTGGGATGAGCCATGACTGGGATTCGAACCCATTCCCTTCTGGACATGCTCATTTCCACTTAATGACTCGCGCACTAACCACTGAGCCACAGGAAACACCTGATATTTGTAGGAAAGTTAAGCCTTATGAAGTTCACTTTTGTTCCTCCTTGACCAGATCCAACTTGAACACCTCTCTGCCGCTCCAATATACAGACAGACAAAGGAAATGGAACTGAATTTGACGGATAAAACAGAAATACAGATTGTAAAAGGAAATGGAATTTATTTTAATTGATGAATATAGATACAAAGACGGACTAAAGGAATGCATCATTTACAAAAATTGATCTAATTTGACGGATAAACAGATGTACAGACAGTTTAAAGAAATGGATCCGATTTGACGAATAAACAGATGAACAGACAGCTTAAAGAAATGGACCCAATTTGACGGATAAACAGATGAACAGACAGCTTAAAGAAATGGACCCAATTTGACGGATAAACAGATGAACAGACAGCTTAAAGAAATGGACCCAATTGACGGATAAACAGATGAACAGACAGCTTAAAGAAACGCATCCATCTCGACGGAGAAAAGAGATGTACAGACAGCTAAAGGAAATGGATCCAGTTTGACGGATATAAACAGATGTACAGACAGCTAAAGGAAATGGATCCAATTTGACGGATAAACAGATGTACAGACGGCGAAGGAAATGGATCCAATTTGACGGATAAACAGATGTACAGACGGGCGAAGGAAATGGAGCTGTTCTAAGATATGTACCGCTATATATATATATATATATTTTTTTTATCCCCAAGCAACATAAATAGTATTGTCCTCCGATTGGTGAAATGGAGCTGTTCTAAATTATGTACCGCTATAATTTTTTAATCCCCAAGCAACATAAATAATATTGTCCTGCGACTGGTGCAAGAAATGGTGGAATTCTCACTCTGTCCCACCATTGTCTGTTCCCGTGACGATCAGTTAGATCGCCGCAACATCGTTCTTAATGTGTCTCTGGCGTCACTCCAAACACGTCGAGAGACAGCATATTCATAATGAACGACCCTAGCTCCTAGACAATGATGCAGATCAGTTTCATTTTCAGTTCTGGTACAGCCCAGTCGACCACAGGGGGCTCTTTTAAGACAATTACCATACG
>JADBJO010008989.1:77500-80000 GCA_016801955.1 Conus betulinus | reverse complement strand
AGAGAGAGAAAGAGAGTGAGTGAGTACCATCATTTAACGAAAGAAGTTATAGTAAAATGGATTTATACGGAAGCCAGTGTTTGTCGAAAAGACTTAGGTTTGAATTGACACTAGCAATATACTTCTCCAAAGAGTATCGATTAAGTAGACTTCTTCTGAAGTTACAGAAAACTGGATTAACATTTTGTAATTGGATTTATATAAATGAAGAATTTGGCATACAGTATTTAAAAGTCCATCACACAGTCAGTCTGTATACCGTCTGTTACTCCAAACAATACTAGGTTCTTATCAATCTTAACATTATGGGAGTGCTCAAGCTTATCAATGATATTTTGCTGAAAACCAAACCAAAATACCCCAACAATGTCACAATCGAAAATCAAATGTTCTATGTTCTGTGGTCTTTGGTCACAGAAATTACAGTTTGGTGTGTTAACAATTTTACACTGATATAGGTACTTTCTGTGATGGCAGAATTCTGTGCAATAGTCGGAATTGAAACCAGCGTAGCTGCACATCATTAGTAGTTCTAAAACAGTGTAAAAATATAGCATTCCAGTTTAAATTTTCGAACGAGTTGCTCCATTTCAAAACCGCAGCTGGAACAGCTCCGCTGCCAACAAGTACAGTTTGAATAAATTTACTGCCTTTCCTGATAGAAAACCATGATTTGGTTTCAAGAATTTTAAAGGTATTTATAAGTTCTACTTGTAATTTATTTTGGTATCCTTTGATTGCGTTCAGGATTCCATTGTAAGACAAAAAATTTGTTTTTCTTATGGTACGGTATTTTGTTTTTTAAATTCATGATATGACATGTACTGCCCTGCTTCACTAACGAGTTGTCTGACGAAGTAGATGTTATTTTCACACCATTCTTTTACAAATATAGTTTTTTCACTCCTCAGAATGTCTTTATTGAAGTGGATGCATTCAGCCATAAATTCGTCAATATTTCTAGGAGGACGACACACTCTACAAACTCTCCCATAGTGCCTGAACACGTCATTCCAGAAAGGATTCTTAACAGACTTAGTTATGTTTTTTGATATAATCTGCCCCTAAGACTTCAGTATTTTCTATTTCAGGGTACATATCAAAGAGAAAGTCTTTAAGCTTGGAGACACCCTCGGACTGTATTTTACAAAGCCAGCTTAATTCCATAGCACCAATGAAAGCTCTGATATCAATCATGCGCAGTCCACCACAGACGTATGAGCTACATGCAACTGGTTTCCTAATTTTACTTTTTTTACATTCCATAAGAATGTAAACAACTCATTCTCTAGTTCTGATATAAAAATATCTGGTGGATCTGGTAGATTTATTAACAAATACGTTATTTTTGACAGGACAAGAGTTTTCACTACTGTTATTTTCCCTAGTGGTGTTAGCCGTCTTTTTTTCCAATGTGATAAAATCCTTTTCATCTGAATTAACTTGTCATCATAGTTAATGGCGCTAATGGACTTTGTATCAACTGAAAATTTAATGCCAAGTATCTTGAAGATACCCGGGTCCCAAATGAAGTTTTGTCACGCATAAACCTTAAATTGCAGTTTTTTCTGCTACCTATCCAAATGATCTGAGTTTTATCAAAGTTCATGTTTAGTCCTGACATTTCAGCAAACTGTGTCAGCACGGCAATGGCTTCATTAAATGAATTTTCGCTGCCGTCCAAACACAAAGCAGTGTCATCTGCAAATTGTGACAATAAGCTTTCCCTATTTTTAATTTTCATGCCCTTGATTAAATCGTTGTGTCTTATCCTTAGTGATAGTATCTCTGCACAAAAGGAGGTAAAGATATGGGGATGACGGATCACCTTGTCGAACACCACGTTCTATTGCAAACCAGCTAGAGTATTGACCGTTGACAGAAACACAAGTATTAATGTGTGAATAAAAAGTCTTGACCCAGTGAATCATATCTGGGCCAAAGTTGAAAAAATCCAAGCATTTGTGCAAAAACGACCATGAAATACTGTCGAAGGCTTTCTCAAAGTCTATTGACAGAAACATACCTGGGATGTTTTTTCTATCAGCATAAACTAAAGTATCATATAACACGCGAATGTTCTCACCGATGTAACGACCTTTCAAGAAGCCCGTCTGACTTTCATGGATAATGGAAGGCAAGACAGACTTCAAGCGGTTGGCAATGCATGCTGATGCAATTTTATAAGAAATATTTAGTAATGAGATTGGACGCCAGTTTTTTACAAAACGTTTTGGTTTGCCTTCCTTAGGTATGCATATAATGACACCTTGGCGTTGTGTTACAGAAAGTTCAGCATTAACAAAACCTTCGTTTATAGATCTAACAAGAAAAAGCTCCAATATCAACAAAGAAGAACTTATAGAATTCAGCTGTAAAGCCGTCAGGGCCAGGGCTTTTTACCATTTTTCATACATTTTAAAGAGGCCGCTGCTTCCATATACGAAATTTTTCCTTCTATGCTATTTTTATCAATGTCAGTTAATTTTGTTGCTTCCGG
>JADBJO010008989.1:67500-72500 GCA_016801955.1 Conus betulinus | reverse complement strand
ATGGCTTTATATGCTCCAAAAGTATTTAAGAACGTTGTCAATATTTTCTGCATCTACATATCCTTGGATCTTTGACGCCACGAAGCTCTTTGCTGTAGAGACGAGAGGGGTACGAAAGAAAATCGACCCCTTTATTCATCATTTCCTTTCCGGTCTTCGTCCTTTATTTTCTGAAAATGTCATGACTGACCTTTCTCACATTGTGCTCATCGTCCTTGCTGACCATGATCCCAAACCCACGTTTTCTCGCCATGTCTTCGTCCATCGTTTTCTTTCTCATGCCATTCAATCTTTCCTTGGTTTTTAATCTGTGGCATCCTCATTCGTCCGTTTCCCCCCTCACCATCTCTTATCCGTCCTTTGCATGCCTCATTACGGCTCATCGTTCTTTCCTTCTTTATCATGTTTTCCACCACCATGTCCTTTGTTACACGTGATGTTCTCACACATCCGTTTCTTTCTGACCATGTCCTCGTGTGTTTTCCTTCCTCACCATGTTTTCACTCATCCTTTTTTCTTACCATTTTTTTTTTCATCTGTCCATTTCCCCTGTCACCATTTTCTCCGTCATTTTGTTCTCGTGATTTTCCCTGCCATATTTCTCGCATGTCCCTCTCATATTTTTTTTTCTTACTTGTACTCGTCCATCCCTCCTCTTTCACGATATCCTGACACGTTCCTTCCTGTCTCACCATGTGGCTATGTACCAGCTCATGATGCCCTCATCCATCTTCCCTGTGCCATGATATTCTCGTCCATCTTTCTTTCTGTTTAATATCTTCAAACGTCTATTCTTTCTAACAGAAGTGTCTCCCCCCAAGAAAAAAGATCTTCATTCATCTTTCCTTTCCCATAATGTCCTCATTCATCTTTCCTTTCTCAAAATGTCCACATCCATCTTTCCTTCTCATAATGTCCTCAGCTGTTTTTCCTCTATCATGATGTCCTCACCCATCTTTTCTTTTGCATTATGTCCTTATCCATCTTTCCTTCTTAGAATGTCCTCATCTGTTTTTCCTTTATCATGATGTCCTTATCCATCTTTCCTTTCCCATAATGTCCTCATCCAACTTTCCTTTCCCATAGTGTCCCTCATCCATCTTTCCTTTCCCATAATGTCCTCATCCAACTTTCCTTTCCCATAGTGTCCTCATCCATCTTTCCTTTCCCATAATGTCCTCATCCATCTTTCCTTTCCCATAATGTCCTCATCCAACTTTCCTTTCCATAGTGTCCTCATCCATCTTTCCTTTCCCACAATGTCCTCATCCATGTGTTCTTTTCGATAATGTCCTCATCCATCTTTCCTTTCCCATAATGTCCTCATCCATCTTTCCTTTCTCACAATGTCCTCATCCATTTTTCCTTTTCCATAATGTCCTCATGTATCTTTTCCTTTCCCATCATGTTCTCATCCATCTTTCCTTTCTCATAATGTCCTCATCCATCTTTCCTTTCCCATAATGTCCTCATCCATCTTTCCTTTCTCATAATGTCCTCATCCATCTTTCCTTTCCCATGATGTCCTCAGCCATCTCTTTCCTTTCTCATAATGTCCTCATCCATCTTTTCTTTTTATCATAGTGTCCTCATCTATCTTTCCTTTATCATAGTGTCCTCATCCATTTTTTCTTTCCCATAATGTCCTCATCCATCTTTCCTTTCCCATAATGACATCCATCTTTCCTTTCCCATAATGTCCTCATCCATCTTTCTTTTTTCCAAAATGTGTTCATCCATCTTTCCTTTATAATGGTGTCCTCATCCATTTTTTCTTTCCTGATAATGTCCTCATCCATCTTTCCTTTCTCATGATGTCCGCATCCATCTTTCCTTACTTGTGATGTCCTCATCCATCTGCCCTTTGTTGGAGTCCTTCCCCCTCTTTTCTTTCCCATGATATCTTCTGTGCATCTCTACTGTTCTCATTCTCATGGTTTTCATTCTGTCATCATTCATCTGTCCTTCGTCGTATAGTTCTCTCCCATCGTGTCTTTAGCTATCTTTTCTTTCCCTTGACCCCACCAGCAGTCTTCTGTGATGATGTCCTCATCCATCTTTCCTTTTCAGCATACCTTCATACGTCTTTATTTTTTTCTCTGTCTTCATCTGTACTGTTTCAGTCATAAAGTCCGTTACCTGCATTTCTTTCTCACGATTTTCTTCATCCATTTTCCTTCTGCAAAATATGCTTACCAATATCTGCTTTACTTATGACACTTCTTCCGTCTTCTTTCTTTCTTCTTTCATTTTCCTGGTTTTCTTGTACATCTTCCTTTTCTAATGATGTCCATATCTGTTTTCTTTTCTCAGTATGTCGAAGTGTTCCTTTTCTATCTCACGACAACCTCAATTTTCCTTCCTCATGACATAATCAGCGACCTATCTTTTCTCATTATGTGATATTGTTTTTCCTTCAATGATATCTTCATTCATTGTTCCTTCCTCTTGATGTCTACATCCATCCTTCCTTTCTCATGACGTCCTCAGCTATCTTTCTTGTCATGTCTTTATTGATCAGTCCTTTCTCCTGGAATTCTTGTCTATCCCTCAGGCAACTTGACTTCCTCATTGTGTCCTCATCCAACTTTCGTTTCTTATGATTTCCGCATTCTTTTCCCCTCTTTCCGATGTCCTCATCCATTTTCCTTTCCCGTGATATCCTCGCCATCTTTCCTTTCTTACCATGACCTTATGCACTTTTCCTTTCTCATGTTGTCTTCATCTTTTGTTTTTTTCGTTGCGTCCTCATCCGTTTTCTCTTTTGTCATGTTTCCTCTCGCACTATAACCTCAAACCATATTTCGGTTACCATGATGTCTTCATTCATTTTCCATTTTCATATAATACTTGTCTATTTTTCTCACATATCGTCATCTATATTTTCTTCTCATTTTGTCCTCGTTTACGTCTTCTTCACGCAACCATCTTTCCTTTCTATTGACATCGTCATCTTTCTCATGATGCTCTCATCCATCTCTCCTTTCTAGTGAATTGTCATCTTTCCCATGATACCCTCATCCATCTTTCCTCACTTGTGATGTCATTTTGTCACCACGCAAAGGACAGTTAAGTTCTGTCGGTACATGAACACACACACACACACACACACACACCACACACACACACACACACACACACACACACACACACAGAGGCACACACACACACACACACACACACACACACACACACACACACACACACACACACACACACACACACACAGAGAGAGAGAGAGAGAGAGAGAGAGAGAGAGCGCAACACGAAAATGGTATACGTACATATAGTCATGTACCAGTTCATGTTATACAAGTTGCACGATTGGCATCTTAGGACGTATAAAACTAAGCCATGCTCAGTGTGTCAGCCATTGGATCTTGCCATAAGTAAACATGACTTTTAACATTAGCCAGACGATTGAATTCTCTGTTTCTTTTCTTTTCTTTTTTTTTTTCTTTTTTTTTTTTTTTTTTGGGGGGGGGGGGGGTGTTGGGAGGTTTGGACAGCGGCTTTCGGCTATTTTAAAATAACCAGTCTGATTTCCCACACTCTATGCTTTTGTTTTTTCTTTATCGGTTGATGGAATTAATCGAATTATTGTTCATTGAGATTACCAGGATCATAAGTCGTGACAGTCGTCGTATACATCATTGTGAAGTGATCGTCTTTGTAGCTCCGTGTTCCATTACATGACAGCGCCTCCAGACGGCCGTAACCTCCCTTCCTGTCTTCAGCGTCGGGTTCGGAACTAACTCCCCCTCCCCTTCTTTTCCTTTCTTTCTTTCCTTTTTTCCCCTCTTCTTCTTTTATAGATCTGTTCCTCCTTTAGCATGTAAACAAGACAAGAGAAAAATTAAATTGTCTCAGTGGGTGAGCAATCTGGGGATATTGGACGACGAAACTCTCGTTTCAACAAATCTCTTCCCTTGCGTCAGTTTTACCTTCCACGTCGAGCGCAGACGAATTGATTTTCTTCCATCCCTGTCGTATTGATGAAGCTGTCTCTACTTGTATAAGCTCCTTTGTCCACTGTACACCAGATAACGGGAAATCTTTTCCAGTCGTGAGAATCTATTCTCATGTCTCACGACGTGTTTTGGAATCGTCTTACCATGCTTGTGTTGCACCTTGCCTCTGTTGTTCCCTTTCGCCGGTCGCACGTTGAACATAGAACACTTTCCAGTCTCTCCAGTCGTTTAAGTCCCTTTAAGACCAGGCTCCAGCCTGTCACTCCGAACCCTTCTGTCCCGTCCACACCTCTTCGTCTTTGTTCAGTGTGTGTGTGTGTGTGTGTGTGTGGTGTGTGTGTGTGTGTGCGCGCGCGCGCGCATTTGAAATGTGTGTGCTCAGCGCCACGGTTGATAAAATTTTGTTAGATCGTCTTGTCACGACTGTCGTGATGCACTGGGCATATAGAGGCAACAGCAGCAGCAGCACAGCAGTACTAGTAGTAGCAGTAGCAGCGGTAGTGCTAGTAAGTGTCTTGACGAAGCACCACCAGCAATAGCGGTACTAGAAGTAGCAGTAATCGCATCTTTTCTTTTTCACAAAATGTAAAGTAGGTATGGGGTATGGTATAAGTTATTCAGCAGCGTAAACAAGCACTATGTAAACGGTTTGCATTCCACAAAGTATCAAGGTCCATTTCACACTTAATTAAGCTCTTTCTGTTCGTTTGAAGAGTTTGAAATTCGATTCTGACAAGGCTTAATATGGTTGACATGAAATAAGGTTTGAAAGGGAGGTCACAGGGGTGTCCGTAGGAGTATCAGCCTGCGTACGCAGAGAAGAAGAAGAAGAAGAAGAAGAGAAGAAGAAGAAGAAAAAAAAAAGGGAGGTCAGTAAAATAAGGTTGTGACCAATTCTGACAGGTATATATATATATATACTGCCTTTACACTGACCGTTCCGTTCGATCCTAAGGCCATGTTTTTTTTTTTTTTTAATTGTTACAGATTTGAAAGTTTCAGATCGGTAGATGAAAAGGTCATTTCAAA
>JADBJO010008989.1:42500-60000 GCA_016801955.1 Conus betulinus | reverse complement strand
TGGTATTGGTTTCATAAATGCTTACGGCCGTGATATGGTTTACGTCTGATCCACTCAAAATATACTGTTCAGATAGATGCCGCTTGCAACTCGTTATAAGTATCCCACTTTTCCTCAATTTCCATTCACGTAGGATTTTCTAATGCTCATCACAACACTTGTTTTACTTCCTTTCCTTTGCTTCACACTTGCATTCTTTCACACCACGATACTGTACTTTTCAATCCAGTTTTCTCTCCATTTCCTACTTTTCAAGTTCATTCCTTGGTGTTCTCCAGAGACCCTATATTTTATCATATAAACATGTGGACGTGCTGAAAGGATGGACACACCGCCACCAGTTTCCATCTCCGTCCAGTAGCAATTTCTCGCATTTCCATTGCAGTTGTATTCTTTTCATATTTCATGGATTTGAACCTGAAACCCTTCAGTTTCTCCACCCCCACCTTCAATTCTTTAGCCGTAACATTACCGCCCTTACCCGCTGTTGTACATTTTTCATGTTTTCGTATTTCCCCATTCTATTGTGTCATATTTGGTCTTGACTAACTACACCTCCACCCCCACCCCTCCTTTCATTCTTCTCTGCTTCAAACAGTTCCTTTAGACATTGCTGACCGATTTTTCGGCATTGCTACGAACTTATGATACTTTAATTTCCTTCGCTGCCCTATTACTACTCTTTCGGCGATATTGAACAGTAGGATGTACGTACCATACTCAGCTCCTTCCAGTTCTTCCCTTCCAATCCCGCCCGGCATTTATCATTCTTATTTTCTTTTCCCATCCATCATTCATGCTCTAAAACTCCTTTCCTCCTCCGAAGAATCATTCATCAGTTTTACGTTGTCTGCTCCTCACATCATTAATCTTCGTTCTCCTCTTCTTCACTCGTCTGTCATTGATCCTTCTCACGTTCCCCAGTTACCGTTCCATCTCTCGATTATCATTCTCTCTTCTTATCTTGTTTTTTCTGTTACTGTCCCCTCATTTACTATTGTCATGTTCTGTTCCCTCATTTACTGTTGTCATGTTCTGTCCCCTCATTTACTATTGTCATGTTCTGTTCTGTTCCCCCTCATTTACTATTGTCATGTTCTGTTCCCTCATTTACTATTGTCATGTTCTGTTCCCTCATTACTATTGTCATGTTCTGTTCCCTCATTTACTGTTGTCATGTTCTGTCCCCTCATTTACTATTCTCATGTTCTGTCCCCTCATTTACTGTTGTCATGTTCTGTCCCCTCATTTACTATTGTCATGTTCTGTCCCCTCATTTACTATTGTCATGTTCTGTCCTGTCCTACACCCAGCATTTTTATGTTCTCTTCGTCTCGTCGTGTCAGCCAGTCATTGTTAACGCGTTCTCATCTTATCATTCTGACTCATTCTGCGCTGATTGTGTTCCCTATTACTCTGTCGCTATCCTGTTTTCATTACGGCCATCACTTTAACGCTTTTCTCTTTCCTTCGCTTTCTTCATCCGTCCTTCGTTCATCAGCGTCACAACGCCCTTCCATCTATCTAGCTATTTATCTTTCCTACGTTCTTCCCTTCCCCTCCAGTCCAACATCCATCATTCTCTGTTTCCTCCCGTTCAGCATTCATCATTCTCACTTCTCACCTCCCTCTCCAGTCCTATATTCATCATTCTTGCCTTTTCCCCCAGTACAACATTTTTTGTTCTCACCTTTTTACCAGTCCAGTTATGGTCAGTCCAATATTCATTATTTTCAATCCCCCCCCTTTCCCTTCCTGCACACACACAGACACGCACGCACGCACGCACGCACGCACGCACACACACACACACACACACACACACACACACACACACACACACACACACACACACACACACACACACACACACACACACACACACACACACACACACACACACACACACACACATTCACCATTCACCCTTTTTACCCTACTCCATTATTCATCCTTCTCACCTTTCCGTGCAGTCCAATTTTCATCATTTCTTAAGTTTTCTCCAGTCCAGCATTATTCATTGTCACGTCCCTCCCCCACCCCCGTCTCCGTCCACCTGTTCAACATTCATTTTTTCCCCTATTCAAACATTCGTCGTTCTCAAATCTTCCCTGTCTAACATTCATCATTTTCCAGTTTTTCCCTTGTACTGTATTCATTATTCGTACGTCTCTCCCTACTCCAACATTCATTATTCTCACATTTTACCCAAGTCTAACATTTATCATTTTCATGTTTTCCCCAGTTCTACATTCATTGTTCTCACGTTTTACGCCGTCCAACCTTCATCATTCCCATGTTTTCCGTCACTCCAAAATGTTTCAATTTCACGTTTCCGCCAACTAACATTCATCATTCTCACGTTTGCCTCGGTCCATCATTCATTATTTTCACCATTTCCCTTATCTGAAATTTATTATTGTCACCATTTCCACCAATCAAATATTCATTATTCTCACGTTTCCTGCGGTCAAACATTCGTTATTCTCACGTTTCCCCCCTTCCAACATTTGTCATTCTGACGTCCCTGCCACCTCTCCAAAATGCTTTATTATCACGTTTTTCCCTGTCCGATATTCATCATTTACAACTTTCCCGCAAGCCCAACATTCATCATTTTTTACTCATCCTCTTCATCACGTTCATCATTCACCATCCCCTCTTTGTCTTTTCTTATTTCGTCTGTCTGTCGCTCGTCGTTCTCCTGTTACTCTGTTCTGATCGCGTCCAGCATTCGTTATCTCTGGGTTCATTTCTAATTCTGTTCCTCACTGAATTACTCTGACGTTGTCCGATTTTCATGTACGTCATGATTTCCGCGTTCTTCTTCCTCTTGTCTCCCTTCTGTCTTCGAGTTTCCATTTTATTATTCTCACCTTGGCCTTTTCTCTGTTAGCAATCACTCATGATTACCTTGTTGCCTTCACTGCACCATTCCAACGCTGTCAAGTTTTCATTCATCCATCGGCCTCACTGTGCTCTCGTCTTTTCCTTTTTATCTTCATCGTTCTTGCGTTATTTTCGCATTCGCAATTCTGTCGCCTTTCATACATTATTCATTCTCACATTCCTTTTTTTTCACCTCACGTTCATAGATACCGCTTTTTTATTTTCATCCCACCCTTCATGATTCCGACGCTTTAATCATCTCGATCATTACCTGTCTCGTGTCCCTCCTCCTCTCGTCCATTCTTCCATCATCTTTGCGTTTGCCAATTTTCTTCCAGTCAGGGCCATATGCGCCATCTTCAATTTCTTGCCTTATCCGAACTGGCCTTCATCACTCTCACGTTAGGCTCCCGTTTCATTTTCATCATTTTCACGTCCTTCTCCAGTCTTCTCTTCATCATTCTCGCGTTCTCCTTTCTCCAGTCTTTCCTCCATCCTTTATTCACTCATTTTCCTTCCCATGTTGTCCCTCTTTCGTTATTGTCATGTTCTTTTTCAACTCGTTCATGATTATATCACGTTTTAGTCCAGTCCCATAATTCACCATATTTCGTTCTTGTTGGTCAGTCATAATCTTCACGGTTTCTTGTTCTCATTGTGTCTGTTTGTTCATTTTCTCCACTTCTTTCCGGCGTTCACCATATTCACGTTCTCCCGTTCTTGTTCTTCACAAATTATTCCTTCCGCTAACGTCTTCTCATTCTTCTCATCCCGTCTGTCATTTGCTACTTCTAGTCCTGTCTATTACTGACATTTCTCACGTTCTTCCCCTGTTCATTATTGATTATTTTCACGTTTTTTCTCTATTCATCTCTTCCATTTCGCGTTGTTCTCTCTCCTAACTGCGTCCATCATTCACCATTCTCGTCACCACTTCATCTACTTCTTCCTTCTATTGAATTATTCTGACATCTTATTTTTACCTGGTCCATGGACCTGAAACTCTGGCACTCTTTTCTCTCTTCGTGTCCCGTCCCTTGTTCATCATTTTTATTTTGTCTTCCTTTCACCTCGTGAAAAATTAAAATTTATTGTTCCCCCCCCCCCCCCCCCCCCCCCCCCCCCCCACCGCCCCCCCCCCCAGTTTTGTCCATCACTTGATAATTCTCACTCAGTTCTATTTTCACGTAATGTTCTCATGCTGCTCTCGCCTTTTCCCTGTCCTGAACTCTTCTTTGTCCATCTCATGCGACTGTCCTGTCCACCGCACATCATTTTCACATTCTCCTCTTTGCCTCTCCGCCATAACTATTATGCCATCTCATCCCACCTCTCATTTACTGTTGTTTGTTATTCATCATCCACTTTTTCTTCTGTCATACATACTTCACTGTTCTTACGTTCCGCTTCTATCCCGTCCACTATACGTTCTTCTTATGTTCTCGTCCGAACTGTTTTTTCTTCATTCTGTCGTTCTCCTCCCATGCCTTGTTCATCCTCCTCTCCTTTTTTCCCGTCATTTTAAAATAATTTTTCCATTTCTTGTTCTCACATTTTCTTTGAGTTTCGTTCATCCTTCATCATTCTCACGCTCTAATCATTCATTGTGTTTGCGTTCTTCTGCAGTCAGTCATTCATTGTGTTCACATTCTTCTCCAGTCAGTCAGTCATTGTGTTCACATTCTTCTCCAGTCAGTCAGTCATTGTGTTCACATTCTTCTCCAGTCAGTCATTCATTGTGTTCACATTCTCCTCCAGTCATTCATTCATTGTGTTCACATTCTCCTCCAGTCAGTCAGTCATTGTGTTCACATTCTCCTCCAGTCAGTCAGTCATTGTGTTCACATTCTCCTCCAGTCAGTCAGTCATTGTGTTCACATTCTTCTCCAGTCAGTCAGTCAGTCATTGTGTTCACATTCTCCTCCAGTCAGTCAGTCACTGTGTTCACATTCTCCTCCAGTCAGTCAGTCATTGTGTTTCACATTCTCCTCCAGTCAGTCAGTCAGTCATTGTGTTCACATTCTCCTCCAGTCAGTCAGTCACTGTGTTCACATTCTCCTCCAGTCAGTCAGTCATTGTGTTCACATTCTCCTCCAGTCAGTCAGTCATTAATTTAACCTTCCTCAGACATCTCTTCAGCCAGTCGGCCGTCGTTTTCATGTTCTTCCCAGTCATTCGTTGTTTTCATGTTCTTCTCCAGTCGGTCATTTATCTTTTTCATATTCTTCTTCATTTAGGCACTTATCATTTAACTCTCTAATCCTGTCAATCGTTTATCTTTTTCACGTTCCTCCCCAATCATTCATTCATCGTTTCCCCATTCTTCTCCCGCCAGTCATTCATCATTCTCACGTTCTTCTATCGTCAATCGTTCTTCATTTTCACATTCAACTCCCGTCACTTATTACTCATTTTCACGTTCACTCTTTTGTCATTCTTTATTTTGACGTTAAATCATAGCAACAGAGTTGTTGCTGAAACCAAATTTGTATTATTTTGTGAATTTTGTCGTTCTAAAATATCTAAATCTAAAAATGTACACACAACGTATTCTATAAAATCAAGAAGTATTGTTGTGATAAGAACTTTTGATAGTTTTTCTTTTCTTTTTATTTCGTGAAGTACAGTCAGTTCAAAATCATGCTGCAAGAGTCGAGAAAATTGCAAGCGGCGAAGTGCCAGTGAGCTGCTTAACATACTGTACTGGCTTCTAGTAGGGACACACTCGTGTGTGTGTGTGTGTGTGTGTGTGTGTGTGTGTGTGTGTGTGTGTGTGTGTGTGTGTGTCTGCGCGCGCGCGCGCGCGTTTGTGCGTGTATGCATACATTTGCGAGCGCACGTGCGTCTATGTGTGTGTGTGTCTGTCTGTCTGTGTGTGTGCGTTTGCGTGCGTGCGCGCACAAGCGCGTATGTGTGATACGTACGTCTTGCGCGCTCGCACGCATGGTTGAATATGTATATGTGACACAGACTTCAACATAAGTTAAGGACCACACCGCAGAATACCTTAGGTGCTTTCAAAATCAAATATCAAATAAAGGTTAGTAATTGCCAAGGTTTCTGAACGCGACAGTCGTCAGGCCCTCAATAAATACTGCCAAGCATGCAACAGCTGCACTGACTCCCCTTGAGAGTGTGCAGAAAAGTGCTCTTGTTTGGCAAAACAAGCTGTTTGTCAGCAATCCGTGCACACTGACTCGAACTGTCTACAGGTGAAAATCCTGATGCACGTGACAGCATGAAGGTATGGGAGTGCGTTGTGCTCACCACAATGGCCATAAAAGCCGTCGAATGCCCGTTCTGAAGCACAACACCAACATGCCAGCGAGACGAAAGTTGAGAAATTTTCGATCGTGCCCGAGCTATCGCCTGGCTGCAGGACGGAGTAGGCGTCCGAGAGGTGGTCAGAAGGCTGCAAGTGTCACACTCGGTCATCATCCGTCTGAGACAGCGCCATCAAACCACAGGCACCGTCCAGGAACGGCCACGCCCAGGGCGTCCCAAGAAAACCTCACAACGTGAGGACCGGTACCTCTGCAGACAGGCCCTTCGGGAGAGGACAACCACGCCAATGCCTTGAGTCAGCAACTGCGTGCTTCCACCAACACAGCAGTAAGCGGGGGCAGACCACTCGGCGTCGCCTACATGCCGCCGCCTTGCGTTCCAGGCGTCCGGTGAAGAAGCCCATGCTGACTGCAGTCACAGGGCACGCCGACTTGCTTGGTGCCAGGACCATTTGAGGTGGACTCGTGCTCATTGGGGCCATGTCCTGTTCACCGACGAATCGCGCTCATCATGGTGAGCCCCAAAGACGGCCGCATCAGGGTGTGGTGGCGCCCACAGGAGCAGCTGCAAGATGATGCTATCCAGGGGGCGACTGCTTTTGGAGGTGGCTCCTCCATTATGGTTTGGGGAGGCATCAGCCGACACTACAGGACTCCTCTCTACCATGTGGAGGGCATGCTCAATGGGCAGCGCTACCTGCAGGAGATCTTACAGCCTCTGGTCACAGCGACCCTCCAGCAGATCGGACCCCAAGCTGTCCCTCCAGGATGACAACGCTACACCACACCGCTGCAGGGCTGTCAACACTTTCATTCAGGAAGCTGGGATCACCAGGATGGCATGGCCTGCGAACAGTCCAGATTTCAATCCAATCGAGAACATCTGGGGAGAACTTGGCCGGCGAGTCCATGCAAACCGCCCACGTCCAGCTAATCGGGAACAGCTGCTGCACGTCCTGCGACAGGAGTGGGAAAACATCCCCCAGGCCGTCATCGCAAACACCATCAACTCCATGAGGCAGCGCTGTCTCGATTGTGTTGCTGCGCGCGGGTGGACACATCCGTTTTTGAAACAGATTAAAGAAACATGTTTGTGGATTTTTTCTTTTCCCAGGGTGGGTCTCTTTACATTGCTTTATCATTGCAAAAACATTACGCAATCCAAATGAAACTGCTTTCATTTGATTCACAAGGGTTGCAATTAAACATCTGTACACATGAAACATTTTTGGTTTTTCGCGCGTGTTGCATTTGTCAGACAGATTGCAAGTGGTCCTTAACTTATGTTGAAGTCTGTATGTGTGGGCGTGTGTATGTGTAATTTTGTGCTTATGTATGCGCACGTATTGTGCGGGTGTTTTACACGCGCCGGGTCATATATATATATATATATATATATATATATATATATATATATATATATATATGTGTGTGTGTGTGTGTGTGTGTGTGTGTGTGTGTGTGTGTGTGTGTGTGTGTGTAATCTGTATAGATGGATAGATAGAAAGAGATGTGTGTGTGCTTGTGTGTGGGCGTCGAACGTGTGCGCGCGCGTAGTTTGTATATGTATATGTATGCGTGCATGTGCGTGAGCTATTGTGTGTGTGTGCGCGCGCGCGCGTTATGTGATGCTTTTGTGTATGCGCGCCTGTGTGTGTGTGTGTGTGTGTGTTGTGCGCGCGCGTGCGTTCGCGCGCGCGCGCCTTTTTGTGTATGCGCGCGTTGTGTGTGTGTGTGTGTGTGTGTGTGTGTGTGTGTGTGTGTGTTGTTTGCATGCGTGTGCTTGTGTGTGTGTGTGTGTGTGTGTGTGTGTGTGTGTGTGTGTGTGTAGAGGATAGAGGGATAGAGAGGGAAGAGGGAGGTGCCGCATGTGTCGGCATTTTCGCGCAATGATGTCAGTTGATGTGCTCGTGGAGGAGCGACAGGACAGGGGAAAAGATGGGAATGTCGGGGTGTCGTGGAAAGGAGGTGGGGAGAGCATGTACATGACTTTTGAAATGAAATTTGTTTGTGTTGTTTTGACCAGTGGTACTGATTCAGAATGATCTTCGTTAAACATGTCTTACCCAGATATTTGTTGCTTTTTTTCACAATAGTGGGAACACGGCTTAACTTGGTGTTAGTCGCAATGTTCTCTCTCTCTCTCTCTCTCTCTCTCTCTCTCTCTCTCTCTCTCTCTCTCTCTCTCTCTGATATCCTATTCTCTTGTGTTTTGAGTTTTTTTTCATTGAAGCTTTAATGTTTTATGGCAATGACTGTGAAGGTCATAGATCTTGCTTTTACTGTTTTTCTTTTTAACCAAAATTGTCGTATGATTATCACTAGAAGCTTACAATAACAAATAACTGCTGTAAATGTGAAAATGAGTAGAACCAGCAAAGTTTTGTGTCAGCTCTTTTTAAAGCTGGAGAATCTGAATGCGCAAGAGTCGGCAAAATCTAGTGATCTTTTCAGAATTATTATTCATACCCTTCAATGTGCCAATATTGTTTCTGTTGTGTGTGGTACACCTACTTATGAACTACCTGAAGTACCATCAAGAGACATGCATACGGTATAATATTCAAACGATATTTCTATCTAGACAGTTGCAAATCTATGAAGACGAGGGTAATGAATCAAAACATTTATCAACTGGAGATAGACACATTAAACATGTACAATTCTGATTTTTTTTTTTTTTTTTTTTCGGCGAGAATCTGACATTATTGCTCCAACGTCAAGTATTCGATGACAAAAACTTGACAACATTTACAAGACAAAGTTTTTAATACTCTCTTGACTAGTAACTATATGAGCAATTTCATACTGAGAATTTGATGACAGCAAGGAGAAAGTCGAAATATTTTTTTTTACAGCAATTGGTGCTTAACTATGGGGTCCAGATACAAACAACAACAATAAACCTCCGTTACCACAGTCACCAGCCCCCTCCGATCAAAACTGATTTGTTTATTTTTCAACCCTGCATAGTTTGTTGAATGTTTATTTTTTCAACCCTGCATAGTTTGTTTGAATGTTTATTTTTCAACCCTGCATAGTTTGCTGAATGTTTATTTTTCAGCCCTGTATAGTTCGTTGAATGAAAAAAAGCAGTCCACAGACAGTAGAGTTGTTGAATTAGCTCTTGTAATCCAGTAGATACAAATAGTTCGAACTCATACCATGAAGCTGGCTTAATGTCTTTCAGAATAAAGTAGGTTGTCAAAAGTTGGTCGATTTTATTCGAGCAAACAAAGGCTCTGGCAAGGATTGTCTGAAAAGAGCTAGACACACACTGTCTCTCTCCAGCCAGTTATACATTACACAAATGAATTATACTGAAAATGCAATTTTGTTCATTCATCTTTCCATCAGGCCCAACAGTGCCCGTCATGCCTGTCTGAGAGAACCAACAGGTCAAATGTGTTAATGATTGTGTTGTACTGACAGCAGGTAAAAACATTAATGTTTTTGTCATCTGAGAAAGATGATAACATAAATGCTTTTTTTACCCTGAGATTCAAGAACATATTAAAGCCATGAGTCCAAATCATTCAAAATAATAGAAAAAAAAGGGGGGGGGGGGGGGGGGGGGGGGGGGGGGGGGGGGGGTGGGGGGGGGGGGGGGGGGGGGGGGGGGGGGGGGGGGGGGGAGGGGGGGGGGGGGGGGGGGGGGGGGGGGGGGGGGGGGGGGGGGGGGGGGGGGGGAGGAAGGGGGGGGGGGGGGGGAGGGGGTGGGGTGGGGGGGGGGGGGGACAACGGGGGGGGGGGGGGAAAAAGGGGGGGGTTGGGGGTGGGGAACAATTTGAAGGGTGGTGGGGGGGGGAAAAAGGGGGGGGGGGGGGGGGAGGGGGGGGGGAGGAAACAGATCGCTCAAAACTAGAATTAAGCACACATTCTGAATTTAAAAAAACATTTAAAAGTACAAGAATAGTTTTGTCTTGGTATCACTTATTTCATCGTTTTCCTAGGCCCGTGTGAAGTTACTGGGGCATCGCACTGAAGAACTGTTATCCAGATTCCTCCAATTCTGTCGGTTGTGTGCCGAGGCCTTAGGCTGTACAGACGATTTCCCTGTCCATTCCGAAAGGACCGAAATACTGGACGAAAATTTGAAAAGAAAAAAAAAAAAAAAGAGAAAAAGAGGAGACAACCCAGTGCTTTTGTGGTCCAGTTCTTTCTTTTTTCCTCTTCTTAAATCGTCTCGCGACACCAAGAGAAGTTACCTGTCAGCAGTGAGAGGGTGGTTTTATCTGGAGTTTTAAGGTTTACACGTTATGCGTACATAATATACATACATATTATATCAATATAGCTTGATTTGATGAATAAAGAGATAAAAAAAATAATTCCTCCCTGCATTTATCTGTTAATTTATTTCTCTAGTTTGGTAGTTACTTAGTGAGTAAATGATTGATCATCATCTAGTTACCATATTTATTTCTTGACTTATTCAGTTATTCATTTACTTAGTCATCCTATCTACTTTCTCACATGCTTACTGTACCTCTAAGCAATGTTTTGTAGTGTGTATGCCCTGTGATGTGGTAGTCACTAGTGTATTATCGATGGAGAGTTGTAGGTTTTTTTTGCTTTTACAGATACAGTTTAAGTGTTTTAAAATTGAAATTGATGGCACACACGGGACTGCAACAAGTGTTTTTTTTCCATCCAACCCCCCGCCCAATCCTCGCGATGCTTTTAGCAGAGTTTGTTTTACAATCGTTTATGTTCTTTTCATGCTTGGGGTGAGCTGTTTATTAGCTTCTCTTTTTTTTTTTTTGCATTCTTTCTCATTGTTTTTCATGTTTCATTTCACCCTTTTTTCATACGCTCGTTTGTTTGTTAGTTCGTTTGTATTCGTTTGTTTTTTCGTTCGTTCGGTCGGTAGATCGATCGCTTCCGTTCAGACGGTCATTGGTCGTTCAATCCTTCGTTCGTGAATGTGTTTGGTCGGTCGCTTGTCCAAATATTCATTCGTTCAATCGGTTAATCGGTCCGTTCAGTCATTCATCCGGTCAGTCGGTCATTTAGTCGCACGTTGTACATTCATTCGGTCGGTCTCTCGTTCAGTTATTCATTCGTTCAGTCGGTCGGTCAGCCAGTCGTTCAGTCATTCAGACAGTCCCTCGATCAGTCATTGAGTCGGTCGTTCAATCAATCATTCGTTCAGTCAGTCAGCCGGTCGTTCAGTCATTCATTCGGTCAGTCGGTCGTTCAGTCAATCATTTGGTCAGTCGGTTGTTCAGTCATTGATTCGATCAGTCGGTCGTTCAGTCATTCAGTCGTTCAGTCGTTCAGTCGGTCATTCGGTCAGTAAGACGATCACTCGTTCATTCATCCAGTCGTTCAGTCATTCGTTCGTTCAATCAGTTCGGTCGGTCTTCGATCAGTCAGTCGTCGGTCAGTCGGTCGTTCAGTTCATTCGTTCAGTCAGTCTGTCGATTCGATTGTCAGTCATTCGTTCGTCCATTTATTTTTCGGCCTGTCACTCGTTCCGTCCTTCATTTGTCCAGTTGGTCAATCAGTCGTTCAGTCATTGGTTCGAGCATTTGTTTGATCGGTCGTTCGTTCAGTTCAGTTCATTCGGTCAATCATTCGTTCAGTCATTCGTTCGTTCGTTCAACGGTCAGTCGGTCGTTCGAATCATTGATTCGGTCAGTTCAATCATTGATTCGGTCAGTCGGTCATTCAGTCATTCATTCATTCACTCGGTCATCATCGATTCAGTCGGTCGGTCGTTCAGTCATTCATCAATCGTGCTTTCAGTCATGCATGCGTTCAGTTGCTCGATCAGTCGGTCGTTGATTCTTTCAGTCGGTTAGTCGGTACATCAGTCATTCATTCGTTCAGTCGGTCGTTCAGTCATTCATTCATTTGTCAGTCGGTCGTTCGATCATTGATTCGGTCAGTTCGTCAGTCGGTCGTTCAGTCATTTTTTCGGTCGGTCGCTCGTTCACTCATTTGCTCGTTCAGTCGGTCAGTTGATGGTTCGTTCATTTGTTCGTAAATTTAGATGGTCGGTCGCTGATTCAGTCATTCATTCGTTAAGTCGGTCATCAATCGGTCATTCAGTCATTCGTTCGTTTAGTTCGCCAGTCGGACGCTCGTTCAGTTATTCATTTATCCAGTCGGTCAGTCTGTCGTTCAGTCATTGATTCGTTCAGTCGGTCAATCGGTCGTTCAGTCTTTCATTCGTTCCGTCGGTGTGGCATGGGTCTGGGTACGGGAGGTGTGGATAAAAGCATGATATAGGCGGGGGGATAGGGTAGGGAAGGCGTGACATGGGTGACGTACGGGGTGCACAGATTTCAGGGCCTGAAATGGGTTAAGGTTCATAGGTACGGATTTCAGAGCGTTACAGGATTGGGGGAACAGGGAGTGAAGATTTCAGGCTATGACTGGGTGAACGCACAGGGGGGCGTCGATGAAGGGTGTGTGTGACGTGGATGGGCATACTGGGGCAGATGTGGCGTTGACACAGGGCGTGACGCGTGGGCGTATTGGGGCAGAGGAGTCGCGGAAGAAGAACATGGCGTGGGTGGGCGTATTGGGGCAGATGTGTGGCAGATACAGGGTATGGCATGAATGGCGTGGCGTATTGGGGCAGAGGGGGAGGATAAGGGACTTGAAATGAATGGGCGTATTGGGGCAGGGGGGGAGGATAAAGGGCTTGAAATGAATGGGCGTATTGGGGCAGAAGGGGCGCGCATGCAGGGCGTGACATGAGTGTCTTACGTAGGCGAATAGGGGGGGGGGGGGGGGGGGGAGCAGCAAATGAAGGGCATAACATGATGGGTGTTTTATTGAGGCACACATGCGGCGCAGGTAAAAGACGGTGACGTAGTGGGCATATTGGGGCAGAGAGAACTTGAATGAAGGATGGGACGTGGGTGTGTTTATTGGGCAGAGGCATGGATGAAGGGCGTGACGTAGGTACTTTATGGGGGTGAAGGGGCGCGGACGAAGGCTGTGACATGGTGGGCGTATTGGGGCAGAGAGGGCGCGGATGAAGGACAGGACGTGGGTGTGCGTATTTGGATATAGGTGCGGATTAAGGGCGTTATGTGGGTGTTTTGTTGGGGCAGAGGGGTGAATGAAGGGCATTACGTGGGTGTATTAGTAAAGCAGAGGAACGAAGGAAGGGCCGTGACGGTGTATTAGGGCGGCGTAGGCGCAGATGAAGGGCGTGACGTGGGAAGGTGTATTAGGGCAGAGTGGGCACAGATGAAGGGCGTGACGTGGGAAGGTGTATTAGGGCAGAGTGGGCACAGACGAAAGGCATGACGTGGTAAGGTGTATTAGGGCAGAGTGGGCACAGATGAAGGGCGTGACGTGACGTGGGAAGGTGTATTAGGGCAGAGTGGGCACAGATGAAAGGCGTGACGTGGTAAGGTGTATTAGGGCAGAGGGGACGCAGATGAAAGGCGTGACGTGGTAAGGTGTATTAGGGCAGAGGGGACGCAGATGAAAGGCGTGACGTGGGTAAGGTGTATTAGGGCAGAGGGCAGAGGGGACGCAGATGAAGGGCGTGACATGGATGGGCTAAGTGGAAGGGGAGGGAGGATGCAGTGAAATGGAGGGGCATAAGGAGGGGGAGGACGTGCATGCACATGGGTGGGGTGGTGGAGTGGAGGGATTGTGTAGGCAGGCGTAACACGCATGGCGTAGGGGGTGAGCACAGATGCATGTGACAAGGATGAATGAAGGGAGTAGGGGGGGGGGGGGAAGGGGGGAGGGGAGGAGGAGGAGAGTACGGACTCAGGGCGCGAACTGTAAAGGCGTACGTGGGCGGAGGATGGGAAGGAGCGAATCCAGGATGGGACGTGTTGGGTTACACGGGACGGGGATGCATGGTAAGCCAAGGATACGGCATCGTGGATGCAGGGTGTGACTTGGATGGGGGTGAGGGGGTTGTGGTGGATGCAATGTACGACATGGTGGCGGGTATGGAGGACGCAGATACTGTGCATGACATCAGTGAGGACGCTGCGATCGTGGATTCAGGGCGTGACATGGGGGGGAGGGGGGGGAGGAAGGAAGGTGCAAATACAGGGCATGGCATGATATGAATGAGGGGGAAGGAGGACGTAACATGGGTGGGGGTGTAGGTGATAACATTGATGGGAGTACAGGGTGTACTGGTTTGGGGTGAGGGTGAGCACGGATACATGACGTGACAAGGATGGGTGAACGGGAGGGTGGGTCAGGCAAGGGAGGAGAGGCACAGACGCAGGGCTCGACTTGTATGGGGCATACATGGGAGGGGGAGGGGGGAGGGGGAGGAGCAAATGCAGGGTATGCCGTATGGGGGCACAGGGGACCTGGACGCAGGGTATGCCATGTGTGTGCCTCGTGGATGCAGGGTGTGAGGTTCTGGATGCAGTGTGGGGGGTACAGCATAATGGCGGGTATGGAGGACGCACGCAGAACGGCGTGTGACATTGGTGAGGGTACGACAGTCGCAAAAGGAGGACGTGACATAGGTGGGAGGACGGGGAAGGGTGAGGTGCGCATACAGGGCACGTGGTGAGTGGATGGGGAGCGTGGATGTCGGGCATAACATGAGTGGGGATGCAGGGGCCACAAATGCTGTGGTGATCTGATGTAGGTTGGGATAGGGTAGGGGAGGCGTGACATGGACGGGCGTACAGGGTAAATAGATTTCAGGGCATGATGATGGGGGGGGGGGGGGGGGGGGGGGGATATAGGGGGCGTCGATGAGGGATGCGATGCAGGTGAGCGTGTTGGTGCAGATGTGGCGCGGATTTAGGGCGAGACACTTGTGGTCTTTTTTGGAGCAGAGGATTCACGGATGAAGAATATGGCATGGGTAGGCGTTTTAGGGCAGATATGCTGCAGATACATGAGCAGGGCGTATTGGGGCAGAGGGGCGAGGACAAAGGGTGTGACATGGGTTCGTGTACTGGGGCAGTGGGGCCGCGGATGAAGAGCGTGACATGGATGGGCGTATTGGGCAGAAGGGTCTCGGATGAAGGGTGTGAGGTGGGTGTCTTATTGAGGCAGAGGGGCTGCAGATGAAGGGCGTGACGTGGATGTCGTACTGGGCCGGGGAGGAGGAGGGGCTGATGAAGGGCGTGACATGGGGCTGTTTTATTACGGGAAAGGGGCGCGTGTGTGGGGCAGAAAAGGCGAGGATGAAGGGCGTGACATGGGTGTCATTTGAGGGCAGAGGAGGCGGGTACAGGGCGTGACATGGGTGTCTTGTTGGGGCAGAAGGGGCGAATGGAGGGCGTGACTTGTAGGCGTGTTTGAGCACAGGCGGCGCAGATCAAAGACATGACATAGGTCATTTACCAGGACAGAGGTGTGCGTGTTTAAGGCATGACCAGGGTCGGATGGGCGAACATGGGTAAGAGGGGGCACGGATGAAGGGCGTGACATTGTGCTCGTATTGGGGCAGAGGGGACGCAAATGAAGGGACTGAAATGGTGGGTATGCTGGGCAGAAGGGGCGCAGATGAAAGAATCGGGGAAAGAGGGGAGATGTATTAGGGCAGAGGTGGCGCATTGGGGCAGAGGGGGCGGGGTTGAAAAGCGTGACTTGGGTGTTTTATTGGGGCAAAGGGGACATAGATGCATGGATGGGCGATCTGGAAGGGGGGGGGGGGGGGGGGGGGGACAGATGCAGCGTGTGAAATGGATGGACATGAAGGGGGTTGGTGTGGATGCACATGGGTCGGCGTAATGGGGGAGGAGGACCCATGCAGGCTAGGCGCGACATGGGTGGGTGTGGGGGGAGGAGCGTGGGTGCATGTGACGATGATGGTGAATGGAGGTGGGGGGCAGGGAGGAGAGGCAAGGACACGGGTCGCACTTTGTTTGGGAATACGTGGGAGGGGGATGGGATGGGAGGAGTAAATGCAGGTATGACGTGTGAGGATACGGGGGACGTGGATTCAGGGTAACGGGGTGTGACTTGGATGTAGGTAAGGGGGTTGTGGATGCAGTGTACGACATGGTGGCGGGTATGGAGGACGTGGATACATTGCATGACGTCTGTAAGTGCTTGACGGTCGTGGATTCAGGGCGTGACATGGACGGGGTGACTGAAGGAGGAGAGGTGCAAAATACAGGGCATGACATGGGGGGAGGGGGGGGGGGGAGGACGATAGGGGGTGTGGATGCAGGGTGCGACATTGGTTGGGGTGCAGATTTTGGAGCTTTACTTAGGTGGGTGTAGAGAGTGCGTGAATTTCAAATCATGATAATCATAGGTTGAGGTTTGGGAAAGGGAGGGGGAGGATGTTGGGGTGATGGTCGCTTCGATTTCAGGGCGTGTGAGGAGGGTGGGACTATGGTGGGTGGGGTTTTCAGCGCTTGATTTGATCGCCGTAGCGGAAGGGGGGGGGGGGGGGAGGGCTGTTTTGAGGGTGTTGTGACATGGAATTGCGTACGTGGGGCGCGAATTTTAGAGCATGACATAGATCGGGGTAGGATAGGGAAGATGCAGGGCGTGACACGGGTGGGCGTATAGGATGCACAAATTTCAGGGCGTGACATGGGTATAGGGTATAGGGCATAATATCAGTGGGGGAACAGGAAGTGAAGATTGAGGGCCTGACACGTGTGAGGGGGTGACATGAGTTGGCGTGCATGGGAAGAGGGGCACGGATGGAGGGCGTGACGTGGGTGGGCGTATTGGCGTAGAGGGGGCGTGAATGCAGAACGTGCGTGACGTGGGTGGGCGTATTGGGGCAGAGAGACGCAGATGAAGAGCATGACATGGGTGTTGTATTGGGGCAGAGGAGGAGCGGATGAAAGGCGTGGTATGAATGAGAGTATTGTGGAAGATGGTGGCCACGGAGACAGGGTGTGTCTTGGCTGTGCGAACTGGAGGGAAATTGGGGGGGGGGGGGGGGGGGGGGGGGGATAGAACGCTTGAAATCGATGGGCTTAAAGAAGTGGGGGAGGGAGGTTGCGTGGATGCACATGGGTGGGCGTAATGGGGAAAGAGGGAGCGTGTAGGCAGGGCGTGACATAGAGACGGGGGGATAGGGAGGATACAGGGCGTGGCATGGGTGGACGTACAGGATGCACAGATTTAGGGCGTGACATGGATGAGGGTAGACGACATGACGTGAGTGGATGAACAGGAGGTGAAGATTCAGGGCCTGACGTGTTGGCATATAGGGGGCGTTGATGCAGGATGAGACATGGATGGGCCTACATGGAAAAAGGGAGGGGGGGGGGGGGGGGGGGGACAAAAATGAAGGGCGTGACATGGTGGGCGTATTTAGGCAGAGTGTGGATGAAAACGCTGTGGTGCTGGACTTTAAGAAGCCATGATGCTGGATATTACAGTGGTTAGTCTGCATCGCGTAG
>JADBJO010008989.1:0-37500 GCA_016801955.1 Conus betulinus | reverse complement strand
GATACACTCGGTGGTGGCTTTCAAAAGTTCCAGTCTCAAAAAGTGGTTTGATTGACGAGCACTGACTGACATTTCCTGTCGACCTTCATTGCGGAACTTATGTGCCACGATCGGTAAAAAAAAAACTTGTCCGTGCATGATGATCACATCAGTCAAATCTCTCGGTCTGCCACAAACTATGAACTTGGGAAAATGGACAACCGTTGGCCGCTTGCTTATTTCTGGAAGGTTTCAACTGATGATTTCTTTGTTTCTGCGGCGCGGGCTGCCATAACTCACTCATGCTGATCTGTTCTCTGAGGAAGAATCCGGTCGTCGTCTTCAAAACAACCCTGTCAGCAAGGGTTGATTAGGCTCTGGATCATCAAAGATCTACCATCACTGCCCTAGATGGGTCCTAGGACCCTTGCTGTAGATTTTCGGATCATCAAAGAAAGATTACATCACTGCACTAATGACGTAGCTCCATTGGCTCTCTATTGCATTTCGAATGAAATTCAAGTTTGCACCCGGCGTTCCATTCTTTAAATACATCTCTTTACCACTCTATCTCTCCTTACCCATCCACTTTTATGAACCAGGCCGCTCTCTCTAAAGTAGAGCCAAAGTATCGCGTGTCCCTAACACTAACTTCAGATCGTTTGGCATCAAGCTCCTGTCATCTAAAACTTGCTGCCATCCTCTCTGAGTAACAGTCAGACTTAGAACAGCTTCAAAACTGAACTTTAAAAACTTATCTGCGTCACGAAACTTATTATTTGACTTATAAACTTTAGGAGAGCATGTATGAGTAGACTTTTTTTTTTTTTGGTTGCTTTTTTGACGTTTGTAAAATTGTTCAGTCTTCTTTGTACGTGTGTGTTTAACATGCCTTGATCCGGTGTCACGACTTATTGCACTACATAAAAGTGATTTTTTTTATCATTACTTTTTGTAATGAATGCTCTCGTGTGAATTTATTTCGCTTATCTAAAGTCAGTTTTGGTCACATGGTTGAACTAGTTCACTAACTATAGTTAACGTAGACATACAATCTATAGATCTGTGCTATTCATCATCATGCCTTGATCCTGTGTCATGACTTATTGCACTACATAAAAGTGATTTTTATCATTACTATTTATAATGAATTCTCTCGTGTGAATGAATAATTTATTTCGCTTATCTAAAGTCAGTTTTGGTCACATGGTTGAACTAGTTCACTAAATATATTTAACCTAGACATACAATCTATAAATCTGTGCTATTCATCATCATCATCATCATCATCATCATCATCACACACACACACACACACACACACACACACACACACACACACACACACACACACACACCACTGAAGGACAGAACAGAAAAAATGGGAGGAAAGTGTCATGAAGCAACTACCGTAGATATAACGTTCAATTGATGTCATTGTTTCATAACCATACTTTCTCTCACTTTTGGCATTGCTGTGTTGCCATTGAGGTAGGCCTAAGAAAAGTCATTCTATCAGTGATTATGAATCAGGTGCACTCTTACTCCGCGCCATGATCATTCATTTCACTTCGGAATGTCTTATTTGGTGGCAAAAGTGACACAATTATTGTTCTGATTCGATATTCCTGTAGAACGACTCAACACCGTCAACCACAGCATCAAAAACATGCAACATTATATTTTTTGACGTCAGAATTTTAATGCAGAGCACGGAGACGATCACTGTTATCAAATGACTTTTTTTTCAATAGTATAATTATATTTTTTCACAGTAAAATATGTTCATTTCATGACAGAAATGTTAGTATTAGACCTGCAGTTGAAAGCTGTAACCTCTGCTAGATTCGAAGGTCTGCATTACAATTTTGTTAACGATAGTGACTAGATTTAATCATGGTCAGGATAGTTTTCAAACCTTTTGAAAATCGCGACTTGCCATACCCGACTAGCAGGAGCAGCCGCAGCCGTGGTGGCAGAGGCCAGAAGGCCCGCGGGGGAGAGGCCGTGACAGCCAAACGTGGACAGGCCAAGGTATGGAGGGCCAGGCCCCCAGAGAGAGCCTCCCAGGCCCGGTGCCGTGTGCAAAGCAGCCCCAGTGCCGTGCGCAAAACAAGGTATATGCAGGGCCATGCACGCGCCGCACGGCCGCAGCCGCCCTGACCGCGGCCCAATATCAAAGTTCATCGGATTCAATTATCCATTGTTTGATTTGATGTAGTTGTCTTCAATTAGATTAAAGTCGGGGGCTGCTAGCGCGCTGGAATTGGGTTATGCGATGCATGTCGTTTGTCCGCGTTCGCTCCATCGGCATCAAACCCCCAACGGTGGAGCGGGACTGTTTCCAGCGTCCCCTGGCGGTCGCCCGTACAAACAATATCGGGTTACCGTCCCTGGCGCTAATAGGCTTTGCGATCTCTATACAAATTACACGGCTATAATGCAATTTGCATTCTTTGCATTTAATAAATTAGTATGTAAGCTGGCAGCCGGGCTAAGACGGCCAGGGAATTGCGGGCACGGCCGGCCCTGGCGCGGCTCCGTTATGGAGCCGGCGGTGGCATTAAAATCTCGTTAAAATAATGTGATGCGTGTATTAGATTAGATGGATTCCCCAAACAAAACGGGCCTGACTGATAATTCCTGCCTGGCCATTAGGTTAGAGGGCAGGGGAGCTCACCTCGGGCGCTTCCATGGACGTGCCCTCCCCTGGTTTCCTCGCTTCCTTCCTTCCCTCTTCTCTCCCCTCTTGTCCTCCCCTCCGCTCCCCTCTCCGTGCTCCACCTTTCCTACCCTACCTCCTCCTCTCGTCCACTGGAGCGGTATCCCGTGGCGGCAAGGGTCTAGTTGTACAGCAGCAGTACTGACTGCGTCCCAGACACCATGCAAATGTGGTGCCTTCCACCGCAGCTCCAGTGTCAGGTTTACTCTCTGACTAGGTAGATGTCCGTGCAGTCACACCACACGGGGTCAGCTTTACACGCTTCGTCATGTCCAAGAGTAGGCAGGCACACCAGTAGATAAACGGTTCTTTTCACAAATTAATGAATGAATAAATGAATACGGAAACGAATACTTAAACAGACAACGTCATGATTGTAGTAAATAACCAAACAAATGACAACAAACAAATAGGTACATAAAAAGCAAAATGCGTAAGTAGACCCAACTATTTTGGACAAATACATGTTCGTATATTGATATAGGGCGAGGAGAGTTATCCATAAACGGCATCAGTAATTTCATTGCAATAACTTTTTCGTTCTTCCCCCATTCTTCACTAACTCATTACTGGCGCCAGTTCCCACGCGGCCATGCCTAACAAGGCTTTGACCGGCTGTCCCACAAGATCTATCACTGTCACTGAGCGCCATCAGGTCACTGACCGAAGAAGACTCCGCACCCCTGCGGTTATGTCACTTCAGCAGCATTCAGTGGAGCGTGTTGAAGTTTCCCCGTGCTGTTAACATCCCAGCCGACCACGAGGCGATGCGTAGAGATGTCAGATGCACATGTCTCGATTTGGCTGCGACGGATTACCATCGCTTGCTATAGCCTTTCTGATCGCTACGATAATGGCTGAGTCACGGTGCCAGAACCAACGCGTGTCCTCGTGAGATACACAAGATGAGAGGCCGGTAGAGAAGAATTAGGCGTTAACCCGTAACAGACAGGGAGCAGAAAGGTCCGGAGATACCAAATCTGGGATCATCATCAGAGCCGCCATTTCTCTCTCTCTCTCTCTCTCTCTCTCTCTCTCTCTCTCTCTCTCTCTCTCTCTCTCTCTCTCTCTCTCTCTCTCTCTCTCTCTCTCTCTCTCTCTCTCTCTATCTGCATATTAAACCGAAATCATCATATAATAAGGAATTTGGCAATTTGCTTGTTCACAGCATTTCAGTTTCGATCTATTATGTATGACCTCGTGAGAGAGAGAAGTCTGTCCAATCTTTCTAGTATTGTGCAGAATTCTGTACTGTTGTGTTTTCCATACTCCTTCATAATGGGCAATGGTCTTTGCATGAATAAACCATCTGAGTTCTGAGATCTAATCTCTCTCTCTCTCTCTCCAGCTCTGTGTGTGTGGACAAAAGAGAGAGAGAGAGAGAGAGAGAGAGAGAGAGAGAGAGGGAGGGAGAGATAGATAGAGAGAGAGAGAGAGAGAGAGAGAGAGAGAGAGAGAGAGAGAGAGAGAGAGATCGGAAAGATGATGACTGTCCTGTGGAGGTTTTTCTTTAATCAAGCTTTTCCTACAGTGTCCTCCATTTACCTATTTCTATCATATTCAAATTTCTTTCACTGATCTGTCTTCCGTGCTCTCTCAATGACATTACTCTCAATCCGCTCATTCTGGTTTCCTCCGGACACAACCACACCCAGATATAGTCTATTGTAGTCTTTGCGCCAGCGATCCTTAGGGAGCTAGCAATATCAGCCCATCACAAGGCTGTGCCCCTCTCTCCCCTTCCTCTTTTCATTTCGTATCCTGGTGCGATGCAGACCGTCGACTGAGACGGAGATAACTGCGATGCTGCTGAGCAAATTCGAGCTGCCTTTGAAAGAGGTCTCTGGTAATTGGATGAAAGCGACTATGTGGTTCCCAGTTCCCATTTCAGCCTCAGCCCTCAACCATCCACAGAATCTGTGGTAACAATCACTGCACTGCGGTGACAGGTGATTCTGAGTCATTATTCTAGCGCCTGTGTTTTGTTTGACACGATTGCCGTTTGCTGGGTTACAGTGGTGTGAGTCGAGTGCTTTCGGCCTATGATAAGGTTTCACGTGCTGTTGTCTGACAGCTAGTATCACAACTGCAACTGTCACAGCCAGTCTGGGATTCTCTCCCAGTTATCGCTACAACCGCCTCTGTCACCAAAGGCGATGTTAGCGTAGCCGGGCATCCTATTTTGATTACTAGAAGAGCCACCAATAATAAGGGGGGGGGGGGGGGGGGAAGGACGACGGCTACAACGTACACTGTTTCAGTTTTTACCACTACCACTCCCTCCACAAGGAGCGATGTTATCATGGCAGTCTGTTTCGGTCTTTCAAATAACCGCCACTACCACCAAAGGCGATGTTAACATGATCATTTCTTTCATGTTACCATCTATCACCAAAAAAGACGATTTAACGGCTTATTTTCTAAAAGTGCTTGAATTTCCGTTTGTCGTCTTGTCTTTTCACCAGAACTTATAACTTTTTAAAAGAAAATTTCTAAATTGCAGCTGATCTCTCTCTCTCTCTCTCTCTCTCTCTCTCTCTCTCTCTCTCTCTCTCCCACCCCTTCTTTTTTAATCCTTAGCTTCATCATCATGTTGTCATGTTTGCTATCCTCTTTGCTTTTGCTTTCACATCGTATTAGTTCTTTACTTACTGCCTTCGTTGGTCGATAGCACAGTGTGTTATGACTGATTTTTTTTTCATTTAATTCCCGTTACACTACGTTTTTCTTTCCTTTTTTCTGAAAGGCCGCGGTAGAAGGGCAGTCGGGAGCCATGACCTGGGTGTGGCCTGTCCTGTTAGAGGGCCGAGACTCTTGCACGAGGTGACCTTTTTAACAGAAAGCCTTCTGGAGTCCAGCTTTAGCCACAGGGTTTCTTCTACAGAACTCTTTTTCCTGATTCTTTGAGCAGCAGCGTCAACGTGGTGACAGCCCTGATATGGCCATTTGCGGTCGACTGGGCTATAAGCATCATTACCTTACATAACCAGCAGCAGCAGACAGTAGTAGTAGTAGTAGTAGTAGTAGTAGTTTTAGTAGTAGTAGTAGTAGCAGCAGTAGTAGTAGTAGTAGCAGCAGCAGCAGCAACAGTAGCAGCAGAAGCATTAGTAGATGTAGAAGTAATATCAACAGTGGAAGTAGTAGTGGTAGTAGGAGTAGTAGCAGCAGCAAAGCAACAGCAGCAACAGTAATAGTAGTAGAAGCAGTAGTAGTAGCAGCAGCAGCAGAAGCAGAAGCACAGAAGTGGTAGTAGGGGGTAGACCTGTTATTATCATTATTAGTAGTAATAGAAGTATTTGCAGTAGTAGCAGCAGCAGGAAAGCAACAATAGCAACAGCAAAGCAACAGCAGCAGCAGAAGTAGTAGTACAAGTGCTGTTATTCGCTTTGTTGGTGATCTTGTGATATAACTTTTATGTTAGTAGAAGATTAACAAGGACAGGATGGAAGATAGATCACAGCCTAAATTTTTTCTATCGTTATGTCGTAAAGTATTTTGATTCTCTCTCTCTCTCTCTCTCTCTCTCTCTCTCTCTCTCTCTCTCTCTCTCTCTCTCTCTCTCTAAAAGAGAAAGTCTTCAACAATTCTTTAGTTCAAAAACTTGTATCATCTATAAACTGTCAAAAGGAATTTTGGGATACTATCAGAGGATTTCTTTCAAAAGAAAACAGCCCAGGAATAACATCAGTATGAAACATGGTTTCAACATTTCCAGGCTCTACTAGAGTCTGATGTTAGTAACGTATCCAAACACTTGATGACAACAACGACAGTTACATGAATTACACAAGACGAAGTAGTATTAGCGTGTAGAAATTTGAAAAATCGCAAGGCGGCTGGCCCTGACGGCATTATTGGTGAATTATTTAAACATGCTTCTGATCAGGTAATGCATTTCTTTCTGAAATTGTTTAATATATTATTTGATAAAGGTATGTTTCCAGAAAAACTGGACTGAATCAGTTATTTTGCCAATTTTTAAAAAGGGTGATGTTAATAACCCCAATAATTACAGAGGGATCTCTATTAGTGATATTAGTAGTAAAATCTTTGGGACAATTATTAATAATCGACTGCAAGAATGGGTAGAGGAAAATAATATCACAGGTGATTATCAAGCAGGCTTCAAGAAGGGTTACTCAACAATTGATCACATGTTTACATTGCTTGCACTTGTGCAGAAGCAGTTTTCTTACAATAGGAAGTTATACGTAGCTTTTATAGATTTCGAAAAAGCGTTTGATTTCATTAATAGAAATTTCCTCTGGCCCATTTTGACAAAAAATGGTATTAAAGGTAAGCTCCATAGATGTATTAGAAGTATGTATGATAGAGTAAGAACCAGAGTCCGTTGTGGAGCGAAACTTACTGACTATATTAATTGTTCTAGAGGAGTCAAGCAGGGAGATGCATGCAGCCCTATCTTATTTTCTTTGTTTATTAATGAGTTAGCTCTTGATGTAATCAACAATGGTAAACATGGTGCTTTATTATCGCTCGATGCTTTTGAATTGTTTATCCTTCTGTTGGCCGACGACGTTGTTTTGATGTCCGAAACTGTAGGGTTTGCAAACACAATTGAATAGCTTGCAACGTGCCGCTAGATCATTGCAGTTGAAAGTTAACATGGAAAAAAGCAATATCATTGTATTTCGTAAAGGTGGTTATTTAAGTGTAAGGGAAGGTGGGTATACGATGGTACTCCTATGCCAGTTGTCAATGCATATAAATATTTAGGAATATTATTCTCAACACGCTTGTTTTGTTGGCGCATGCAAAGACCTTTCGAGTAAAGCGAAAAATGTTATGCTTTATCATGAAAAAGTTACATGTTCTTAATAATTCTTCATTCATGTTATTTATAAAGCTATTTGATTCTCAGGTTCAACCGATTGTACAGTATGGCTCTGAGCTATGGGGGCTCGAAAAAGCGGCTATCTATTGTGAATCTGTTCAAATATTTGCTCTGAAAAGGTTTCTTGGTGTAGATAGACGGACTCCAAATGATCTAATTTACGTGAAACTAATCGATTTCCCATTTACATTACTTCCGCTGTCAGATGTATCCGTACTGGCTGAAACTGTTACAAATGGAAGACTTTAGAATTCCTCGTAAGGCGTACAATATGTTGTATGACTTAGATGCTAAAGGCAAAAGTAACTGGGTGTCCAAAGTGCGCCTTTGTCTATTTGAATACGGATTTGGATTTGTTTGGCTGAATCAAGGGGTTGGTAATACTAAAGAGTTTTTATTGTGTTTTCCGTCAACGGTGGTTGACTGCAGATGGCAGAAATGGACTGATCATATTCATAACAGTGGCAGATTTGATTTCTACAGGAACTTTTGTGATGTTCATGACTTGAAAACGTACTTAACCTTAGATATGGACAGGCACCTAAAACATGTAACAGCAAAATTCAGGCTAGGAATATCTGCATTGGCCACTCATTATTTTAGATATCGCATATGCAATGATTATGATATGCTTTGTCCTTTATGTAAAAAATCAATTGAAACAGAATTACACTTCGTCCTGTCCTGTCCAGCTCTCATAAGCTTCAGAGAAAAGTTTATTAAACCTAAATATTACAGACAGCCATCCTTGTTTAAACTGAGCCTACTTTGTTCATCTACTTCTGCAGTAGTTGTTAAGAATTTTTCTTTGTTTTTGTACAAGGCCTTTAAATATAGAGAAATTTTCACTTCTTGAAATCGCCCTTGAATTATTCTTGTTTCGTTCCGTAATTTGATTTCATGTAACTATTGTACTTGTGTGTACACACACCCCTTCATTAGGGGCCTTGGCCTGTTATATGAATAAATCATCTGAATCTGAATCTCTCTCTCTCCCCACCCACACACAAACTCCCCCTCATGGTTCTCTTCTTACCGTTTCTTTTGTAATCATCGCAGCCGTTCAGAGCAAAGAAGTCATGCCAGTCTTTGTAGCTGCAGGCTGCTCGTTGCTTTATCAATGCATCTATCCATTTCCTGATGGACACTCTCTGTGTGACTCCATGGCCTATGGTAGGATCGATTAAAAACATTCCGTCCTCTCCTCACCACGCTGAAACACGGTGGTGATGCTACACTCCCATGTTGATGTGAGAGTTAGGAAAGCATCTACCATCATCTTGGCTCTTCAGACGAATTTTGTCAACACTGAAATGGAGAAAGAGAAGGTTGTGTGTGTGTGTGTGTGTGTGTGTGTGTGTGTGTGTGTGTGTGTGTGTGTGTGTGTGTGTGTGTGTGTGTGTGTGTGTGCGCGTGTGCGCGCGCGCGCGCGCGTGTGCGCGCGCGCGTGTGTGTGTGTGTGTGTGTGTGTGTGTGTGTGTGTGTGTGTGTGTGTGTGAGTGTGTGTGTGTGTGTGTGTGTGGGGGGGGGGGGGGGGGGGGGGGGGGGGGGGAACAGCAGCTTTTTGTCAGTCCGTTGTTGTCTGACCGTGTTGATACAGATGACATTAATCAGTATTGAAATTAATGGTAGTGTTCAGTGTTAAAAGAGATGGTATTGTGTTCAGTGTTGAAACAAAACGGTGTTTTTCAGTATAGAAAGATAAGGCGCTGTTCAATCGTGAAGGACATGGTGTGTGGTGTTCAGTGCTGAAAGAGATGGTTAGAAAAAAGAAAAAGTGTTGACGGAGACGGCAATGTTGAGTGTTGAAAGAGATGGTATTGCTCAATGTTGAAAGAGATAATATTGTTCAGTATTGACAGAGATGGTTTTCTTCAGTTTTGAAATGGTGTTGTTCAGTGCCGAAAGAGATGATACTGTTCAGTATTGACAGGGATGCATTCTTCAGTGTTGAAAGAGTTGGCATCGGTTGGTGTTGAAAGAGATGACGTTATTCAGTGTTGAAAGAGATGACGTTATTCAGCGTTGAAAGAGATGACGGTATTCAGTGTTGAAAGAGATGACGTTATTCAGCGTTGAAAGAGATGACGTTATTCAGTGTTGAAAGAGATGACGTTGTTCAGTGTTGAAAGAGATGACGGTATTCAGTGTTGAAAGAGATGACGTTATTCAGCGTTGAAAGAGATGACGTTATTCAGCGTTGAAAGAGACGAGGTTATTCAGTGTTGAAAGAGATGACGTTATTCAGCGTTGAGAGAGATAACATTATTCAGCGTTGAGAGAGATGACGTTGTTCAGCGTTGAGAGAGATGACGTTGTTCAGTACTGACAGAGATGACGTTGTTCAGCGTTCAGAGAGATGACGTTGTTCAGCGTTGAGAGAGATGACGTTGTTCAGCGTTGAGAGATGTGACGTTGTTCAGCGTTGAGAGAGATGACGTTGTTCAGTGTTGAGAGAGATGACGTTGTTCAGCGTTGAAAGAGATGACGTTGTTCAGCGTTGAGAGAGATGACGTTGTTCAGTGTTGAGAGAGATGACGTTATTCAGCGTTGAGAGATGACGTTGTTCAGCGTTGAGAGAGATGACGTTGTTCAGTGTTGAGAGAGATGACGTTATTCAGCGTTGAGAGAGATGATGTTGTTCAGTGTTGAAAGAGATGACGTTGTTCAGCGTTGAGAGAGATGACGTTGTTCAGCGTTGAGAGAGATGACGTTATTCAGCGTTGAGAGAGATGACGTTGTTCAGTGCTGAAAGAGATGACGTTGTTCAGCGTTGAGAGAGATGACGTTGTTCAGTGTTGAAAGAGATGGCGTTGTTCAGTGTTGAGAGAGAGAGAGAGAGAGAGAGAGAGAGAGAGAGAGAGAGAGAGAGAGAGAGAGAGAGAGAGAGATCGTGTTGTTCGGAGTCGAAAGCGGTGGTATTATTTAGTATTGAAAGATATGGCATATTCAGTACTGAAACGGATGGCATTTTTCAGTGCTGAAGGAGATATCGATGTCAAGTGTGCGTGAGCGCGCGCGCGCGCGCGCGCGCGCGCGCGCGCGCGTGTGTGTGTGTGTGTGTGAGTGAGTGTGTACGCGCGCACGTATGTGATTGTTTCGTCAGTACCGCTTAAAGTTAATCTTGACCAAAAAAATTGGTGTCAGTCAGTCAGTCAGTCTCGATGTGTGTGTGTGTGTGTGTGTGTGTGTGTGTGTGTGTGTGTGTGTGTGTGTGTGTGTGCGCGCGCGCGCGCACGCGCGCGCGCGTGCGTGCGTGTGCGTGTGTGTGTGTGTGTGTGTGTGTGAATTTTGCGTGCGTGCGTGCGTGCGTATGTGTGTATATGTGTGTGCTCGTGCGCGTATGTGCCTGCACGGCCGCGCGCGCCGCCGGGCGAGCTCCCGCGAGCGAGAGCAACCTACGACCGCTTCAACAGCGGGATTACGAAGTTAGAGAGCGGACTCCAAGTGCCTTGATACAACAAAGTGTGGGCGATTCGGGACTGGGTGAAATCAAGCCGGCTAAGATGTGGCCTAAAGAACTTACCCAGACTCTCTGGCCTGCAACAAACGGCTCCCATCTGGGCGGAATCTGCATGGAAAGAGCCACTTGCTTGGCGTTTTATGAGTTCTTCGATGAGGCTGAGCCGGCTAGAGCCCTGCGAGACCTGGCCCCGAACACGAGACTTGAGACAAGATTACTGCCGTCTGCCCCACATCAGCAGTCTCGCGAGGACACGCGCCGGGCGAGATCCTATTGTAGTAGGCTTATTTTTCTCCCCTTGTTCTGGCTGCAACGGAGTGCCCAGCCCTGCAAATGGCGCTGAGTGGACGTGGTGTGAAATGGGTATTGAGTTGAATGCTGGTTTAGTACTCGCTGTAACCCGGTAGAAATTGGTGTTCTGGGGTCCTTTGTGACGCGATCCTAGACAAAACTGATCGTCGAAATTGCCCTTTTATTTGGACCTGTTTTGAACGACTTCTTTTCTGGATAATGTTTTCCCTAGTTTCAACGCCTGTAGCATCATAGCCATTATTGTGTGACAGGTGATTCTCGGGCAAGCCCGATTCATGTGTTCAAGTTTAAAGGTGGAAGATTTGGAGCGAGGATTTGGTGTAAGTAGCTTTCGAATTATTGAGAGAAACAATAACACTTTACTGGATATTTAATGAATCATGACAACGACTCGGTCGTCGGCATTTGTGACGAGAAGTAAGAATGACTTCATTCTTATATTGCAGTTTCGGAGAAATATGGTTTGTATCATACATCCATTAAGTTAAAAAAAAAGCGCGACATTCAGGCTGTTCATCTCACATCTAACCGTAATTAGTTTAATCTGGTTCAGTTGTTCACGGCCGAACATATGCATTTCCGTTCATTCGTTTGCAACCGATCAAACAAGTGTTACTATATCGGCAACTGCGGACATTTGAGGCGGCGGTACCTATTCCCCCCCCCCCCCCCCCCCCCCCCCCCCCCCCCCCCCCCCTCCCCTCCCCCTCCATTCTTCCCATACCGGTAGTCAGTATTTCCCAGTGTACAGGCACCGCTGTTCATGGTTCTGTAACCATTCTTTACATAACATGTTTAGCAATCTGCAGGGTTTTTTTTTCTCTGTGTTCAACCCCTGAGTGATTCGCTGATTGACGTATCTTTTCGGTTAAAGTCAATCTTAGTACATACCTTGTTTAGCTGTCTGCAATTTTTTTTTCATTTCTGTGTTCATCCCCAAACTTAGTTCGATAATTGACATTTTGCATGTTAAAATCAGTCCCAATAACTATATCTAGTTTGAGATTAAAAGAATAGTTTTACGGGTAAGCAGACTGTGCTGCTCACAGAGCATGAAAGTGGAGTCCATATGCGAGCGACGCATCAACACGAGTCTTTTTTTTTTTCCTTTTACTTTTTTCATTTTGTTTCATTAATGCAGTGTGATCGACTACACAGAAAGTGTTGACTCTGACTGGTATGTTTTCTACAAGGCCTGAAAAGCCTGCATTGATCGTTTTAAATTGAAAACTGACAAAGAAAGTAGGCGAGAGAGTGAGTGACTGATTAACCATGAAACCAGACACAAAGAGGAGGATGCAAATCCTGCGCGCTCAAAGGGCATCCCCTGCTCACTCGAAAACTTACCACGACTTGGGACTTTTTTCTTGTCTAACGTTGTTGGAATTATACCCAGGGAATTATGAATTTCATGCCCTCCCGCCAGTTACCCATAAAGAAACTAATACAATTTGACGAAGATCCCATTAACAGTTTTGAGTTATTGTGCAGACAGGCGGACAAACACACGGACAGGACGGAAAATGGTATTCTGCTTTTTAACGCTTCTCCTGAACGTCTGGCTATGAGAAACAGAGGGGAAGGCTTCGTGCACCTACAATTAACCACACGGTTGAACCACAATCCCCTCACTCACGGATTATGACTAGAACGGTATGTCACGTCCAGGTCCGTGACCTTGAACTTGACTGAGGGTCAGACAGGAAAGGTTGTTCTGGAGATTTAACACTTACGTCTTTGACTGTATCACCTACGATAACGACGAGCCATAGACTTTACCATGAACAGAAGGGCAGGAGACCACAGAGTACCGAAGAACGTAACATAGTCATAGAAGGGAAAGAAAAAATTCGAATTTAGTCTCCAGTCAATCTGAAGAAGGGTCTATGATTCGCGCGCGCGCGCCAGCATGCTTACGGGAGTGCGTAAGGAGGCGAAAGGAGGCAGGGAGGTGGATGAGTGAGGGGAAAGAACAAAGTTATGTCCAGATGGGGGTTAGAGACCCACACACATATTTTACCAGTCTGACACTGAAACACATTCCCCAACGATCTAGTTCACTCCTGTCTTGACACTGAAACACATTCCCCAACGATCTGGTTCACCCCTGTTTGACACTGAAACACATTCCCCAACGATCTGGTTCACCCCTCTGACACTGAAACACATTCCCCAACGATCTGGTTCACCCCTGTCTGACACTGAAACACATTCCCCAACGATCTGGTTCACCCCCTGTCTGACACTGAAAACACATTCCCCGACGATCTGGTTCACCCCAACTGTTGTGAATTTATGATGCAGCAACAGATATAACTCCAGTTTGTTCCGATTAACATCGGTGAAACGAAAAGCGCTTTGATAGCAACAACACCTATCACCTATCCCATGGGAACACGAGGGCCTTTTTTGTGTTGTTGCCAAAAATAAAATGGGACTTAAGACGTGTGCGAGGCCTTTTTTTCTCATTAAAGATTGCTTATGTTTACACATGAAACCTTGGATTAAAGCTTCACTCGAGTGACTTGAAGTGGGAAGGTGTGGGCGATGGTGTGGAGGGGGGGGGAAGTGGGAGAGTGTGTTTGCGTTTGTACGGTTGAGTCCGAAGAGCAAAACTCGAGCCCGGCAGTTTCTGGCGGGATTGAACCAAGGATCGAGTCAATAGGGTAATACGTTATCCTCTACATCAACCATGTTCGACACCTGAACACGTAACAACGATCTTGTCGACTGTTTTTTGTGTTACAGTGCGGATAGACAGACAGACAGACAGAAGACTGATGGATGAAGTTTTCTCTTACTAACATTCTCGATCAAGATGGGCCGCAAATGTTTTCTTGATGTGGTATTAAAGACCAGTGTAAGATCTATAAATGCTAGGTATGGTTTTTGTCATTAAATGCAAACTGTTTTTCAATGACTGGTTACTGTGTAAAAAAATGTCGTCTATAGTAGAAAAGTTCTGTTAAACCATACTTGGCGTTCATCTGTCACATTATTCTTATCAGTCCGTTCTACAGCCTTGGATTTAGAATAGAACTACACAGTTTATCACTCACGACAGGTATAAAGTAAAACCTGGGTAGTTATGTCGATCATTAGTATCTCCTCTCCGAACTAATAGTAAAATAAACGACTCGGTCCATTGATCAGGGTACCTACCAATATTACACAGAAAATTAAGATATTTTGACAGGAAGTCAATCATTAATTTTGTGCATTTTGATGAATTCACAAATGATCCCATCTGGTCCAACAGCTTTACCACACGGTAATTTTATGATTACGATCAACATTTCTTCTTTTGTAAGCGGTCGGTTTAAGATCTGACTAACTTCATCATCCTCATCATGTTGTTAGTATTATTAATGTTGGCATTATTAACTTCCAAGTCACTTATGTCATCAGTATCAAATGATTACTGACTCCTTAACTGTCTTACCTTCTGTACCCCCCCCCCCCCCACACACACACACACACTCCCCCTCGACCTCTTTTCCATCCCAGGGACATTATTCCCACGCCGCTCATTGCGGCTGTCCATACACAGCCACACGCATGTTTTTACTGTTGCAGTCGCAGCACTGCAGTTCAATGGGAAGAATCAATATCGTGTCCGGCTAGGCAAAGCCTACGTGTTCGTATCTTGTCACTAACTTTGTGGAGGTGTCCATATAGGTCTTCGTTAGTCATGTGCCGCTTCCAAGAGACATTTAATGCCATCCTCAACATGCGGGTGTACGTCCCATCAAGACTCTTCTCCATCTGCTTTGTTAAGATCCAGGTTTCCGATTTGATCTTGTTAAAAGGGACACTGGCCTCGAAAGCATCGATGAGATTAAGGCAGCTATGCTTGTCAGGAGCAAGTGGAAGGAGTACTTCACAGAGGCTCGATCGGGAGATCGGCCTGACTGAACTGAACTGAATATCATGTGGTCTTAAGACAGCCCGCCAGAGGAGACTGCACCGCTGCCGAGTCAGTCCTGTGGTATTAAGTGGTACCTGTTCTGATCCACCGATAGACAGGACACCCCATACTATGCCCCCTCTACAGACCACAGTGGTGACTAAATCGCAGAGCCAGCGCGAGTGAGCGTCCCGCTCCGGAGAGCGCCGTCACGTCCTTCACAACGACAGTCCCCTTGAACTTGTCAATACCACCACACTGACATGAGCTCACCACGGGGCGTGGGGTGCAGCGCGGAAATCATAGCGGAGATCACCCCCCGAATGTTGTTACATGAAGGGCCACAGACTCCTGAGACTTTTTTTCATGATAATCATTGAGGGCGAGGATGATGAAGAGGATGTTATGTGGTTCCAATCTTGCCATGTGAGGCCATAGCACACGTGACTCTCCATAGAAGCCAGCCAGGGCTGAAAGGAAATTCTACGAATCAATGCCTCTGATGGGAATCGGACCACAGTTTCCCAAGTCCATGACGCTAACTACTGCGAGGAAAAAACGACACACACACACACACACGCACACCCCTCCTTCCTTCTCTTCTCCCTCCCCCCCCCCCCCTCCCTCCCCCATAAGTTTATATGCAAAAAAATTTTCACCGACCACTGAAGAGATTTATCCACCGTCACACATCAGACACTAAAAAACGTAGACCCAAACAACAGTTCATCGCCTACATCTGAAAAGATTTATCCCCAATCGCACACAAAATGTTGATACCGGACACTAAAACATAGATCAAACGAAAACAGATGGAAACAAGAGGAAACAAGACAGGTTAGCCGGAGACAAATCGAAGAAACGATTTGATGAATTCTGTATGGTACTGCTGACAACACTAAGACAGAATCAATGACCAGCCGTCCTCGCCCATCCCGCCCCCACCCCCCCCTCACCCCCACTCCCCAATCACTCCATGGTTTCCTCCATCATGGGGCTGATCGATCCAGGGGATGATTGGACAGACCGGGTCCTCAGTCCAGTGCTGAGTGGATGTCACTGTCCGAGTGTCCCTAAAGGCATCCCGAGGGACAACGAAGAAATATTTAGCTGCGCCCACCTCCTCTCCAAGTATTCTAGTACCATTAGATTCCGACGGATGACATTGATCAGGTGGTCTTTAGTAAGCGCACTTGGATATCTGTATGGAGACTAAGGGGGTGAACGCGAAAGCATTATCCTTTTTTTAGCACCGGTTCTTAAGTGCCAGACATGCCTTTCTCAATGATCACAAATATCACCATCATCCCTTCTACTCCACCTAGGTCGTTTTTGCCTTCCTTTTGTTTGTATAAATCTTCATGATCAGTAAAAGCAAAAACTGGAATCTCTCTTGTTTTGTTGTTATGTCAGGAGGGCTTCACTGTCCGAGCTGCGTAGAGGGCAGTAGTGAGGCACGAGCATTTTCTGCACTATGTGGATCCCAAAAGGCGAAAAACACCCAGGTCCTCATTTCACCCGCCACATCATGCCGAGGTTCGAACACACGGCCATCAGACAGAAGCCGAGTGCTCTGACAGCTCGGCTATTCCATGGGGCAAGCGGAAATACACGCAAATTCGCGAAGTGTTGCACCTACAGGCGGAGCAGACCTTCGGTGGTTGCTGTCAGACCCGAGGCATTTGGCATCACTCTTGAAAACTTAATCTATAGTGGGACATAAGACAGGTGTACTCTCTCCGGTTCCTTGTTAATCTTGGCTTGTGCGTAGAAATAAATGTTTGCAGCAAATTTCTGTCATCCCTGTATCTGTTTCTCTTTATTCTTTCTTTGTTTCTTTCTTTCTTTGCTTGTTTCTTTATTTTTTCATTTCGACCAACGGATCTAAGTTAACATTAGCACAGAGAGAGAGAGAGAGAGAGAGAGAGAGAGAGAGAGAGAGAGAGACAGACACAGACAGACAGACAGACAGACTGACTGAGTATGCACACGACCCAAACAGAGAGAAAGACAGAGAGACAGAGAGAGTATGTACACGAGCCAGACAGACAGAGAGACAGACAGAGAGACAATGAGAGTATGTACACGACCCAGACTTTGTTGTGAGAGCTGTAAAGGTTCTGCATACACACGGTGGTAACGGCACTCTGGAGATAAATCCATCTTCTTTCATCAAGTGGCCACCTTCGTCAGGTTGAAGCTGTTGCCATTGCAGAGAAGAAGAGAGTTCGTTTTGCGCCTATGGCCAAACTAAACGAACAAATAAGTAAAACAAATAAAGAGATAAACAAATAAATGAATAGCTAAATAAGTACTTTGGGATGCATGGGATAACTAGAATGGTTTTGCCCACTTGTCTGTGGAACTGCCGGACAGACTGACAAGCTTATCAACCCGCAGCATGTTGCAAGCCTCAACCCTGTAGGTGCCCATGCCACAAAAAGCAAACGAACAACAGGGTATTTGGGGAAGCTGGGAAGTGGGTTGGGCAGGGTGGAGAGGAGAGGAGCGGGGATGGTGAGGTGTGGGGTGAAGTGGGGGTAGAGAAGATAGTTCAGATACGAATGTTAAGTCCGGAGAAGTCTAACCAAAAAAAAAAAAAAAAAAAAAAAAAAAAAAAAAAAAAAAAAAAAAAAAAGAAAAAAAAAAAAAGATGACTTTGTCGTCCTGATCAGCTCCAGGAATAATAAGAATCTCCCAAATCGCAAAGGATGATGAACCGTCTGCCAAGGAAGTCTACGGCAAATGTGGCAAATTAGGGCCTCTTCTCGAGTATTGAGCAGCAGCCAACTGCACAGGAGGACTGCGTCCAAATCCATCCTGAGTTCAGAACCTGGCATACTTCACTGGTACACTCAAATCTACCTGGTCCAGGTCACGGACTCTTTGACTAGCCTTTACAGTCGTTAGAGCAGAAGAAACACCCAATTCCTGACACAAACAGCCTGCATTGATGAGGATAGAGGACTATCCACCGCGCAGCAGAAGAATGTCAGAGACTGCATCTACATCGTGCAAACTAAAACACGGCCACTTCACGCACCGTGCACAAAACCTGAAATGCAAGACCCTGAGCTGATACAATATGGAAATTAAAAAAAAAAAAAGGTAAAGCACAGCATAGTACCAAATGGGAAAAGGGGACCAGTTCCTTTACGTACAAGACAGCATTACTGGCACTCTTGCCAGAGGACTACAATCGGAGCCCGAAAGGAAAGCAGCCACCCTGGAGTATATGGACAGGCCTGACCAAGAGAGCTCTTGACATATGCATACACTGAGCTCAGCAGGATAGCGATCAGGAATGGGATGATGAATTTCTTTCCCACATAGAGAGGTGGTAACAGTGATCCTCCTCGCTATACCCACGCAATAAGGTCTCCAAGAACTGAAAGGCTAGAGCTCTGCATTGACAACAGCAGCCAGGATGTTCTTGGACAACAGGGAGACGGTCCCCTCCCGAGTAGTTACCTTCTCAGATGTACTGTCTGCACCACAAGTCATCCAGAGCCTTCAGAACAGACGTAAACGCCCATGCCGCTACCTTGGCTACCTCACAGCAGTCCATCAAGCACATGATCCCGTGGACTCTGTCACACTGAAACATGCAAGGCACCGGGGAAGCTATCTAGCAGGCTAGTAAATGAGGACTGCTGCCGCAAGAGAACTGAGAGTCATTGTTGAAGAGGTGAAAACAATATTGAGGGGTGAATGTATAACAGCTTCTGTACAGATGTCCATTACCTCCTGCCCGGAGAAGACCAATAGACCATTGTAAGACTGAGGACGGACACTGCGCACGCACACACACACACACACACACACACACACACACACACACACACACACACACACACACAAAAGCACACATACATACATACACACATATATACATGCTCTAGAAATGTCAAACTGATGATTTTTAAGTGTGGCCCTGCAAGATGTCTCTCACGGTAGCGGAAGATTTCCTTTAAGACCATCCAATACACCAGAACTATGGGGCCTGCTGAAATGCCGATGAGGAAGAAATTCCTCGCTACTGGCGAGTCTTTGACTTACTGTAGCATTCACCAGGACTTTAAAAGCTACTGTCGGAGCAAACGACGTCGACCACGATGAAGAAAAACGCTGCACAGCTATATTTCGATCTGCACAGACCACACAGTGGCAGTTCAAGTCTGTTGTATGACCAAATGTCGGCGATCAGCATGATACCATTATCCGTATAGCTCATTGGCAATTCCTCTCTGGCCCCACGTTACGGTGCGGCCACAAGTACCACAGAGGAACTTGGTGTCGCTGAGGTCGTGATGCGCAGTATGGTCGTTTGACATGGTTCGGCTACCCAAGGGAAGACTTGGGGGGGGGGGGGGGGGGGGGTCGGGGGGGGGGGACCGCGACGCATCGCATGACACAAAATGTTTACGTGTTCATAACGTGTATGGGCTCTAAAACAGCGCCTTCAGTGTCTTTCATACGTACGCAGATATGGATATATTTTGAAACGTGGACGTGTAGGTTACCGTTGCAGAGCACTCTATTTGGACGTTGTTTACAAAAGTTGAGGTCTGATATGTCTGTTAATTTTCGCATTTACAGTTTATATCTAGCACAACCAAGAGAGAGAGAGAGAGAGAGAGAGACACACACACAGAATGCGTGTGTTCATGCGCGTATGTGTGTGTTTGTGTGTGTGTGTGTGTGTGTGTGTGTGTGTGTGTGTGTGTGTGTGCGTGAGTGAGTGTGCGTGTGCACGCGCATGCGGAGAGAGAGTAGATTCCAGCCAGAACGCAGCTGCTTTGCTATGCACAAGAACGTAGCTCAGTCTGCCAGATGTCGCTGTAGATCGCTAGGTGGCGCTGCACTTCTACTCGCCTCCTTCCCCCCTCGTCCCCTCTCTTGCCTGCACTCCCCTTCCCAGCCTCTCTCTGATCAAATCACGTGCATTAGCCAGGAGAAATTCCGTTAGAGGCAGCGTAGACTTGCTGCATGCATTATTTAGGCGGGCAGCCATGCTGTTTTTGCCTCCTCGGAGCGGCAGCTCGGGCTGGGCGCGAGGCGATAATGGCGGAGGGAGCGGTGCAAAGTCAGTTATCGCCCCTAACCCAGGCAAATGGGTGGAGGGGGGCCGGGTGGGGCGGGCGGGTTAAAGCATTGTGACACTTGGGGCTCCCTCCGAGGGATCAAACCCGGGCCAAGAACGTCCCGCTAATGACTTTATGGCCGGCGTCTCTCTCTTTAGCTGTGCACAAATAAGCCTTAAGCTCGGCCCGGCAGGATAAGTTGATTCGCTTTATATTAGATTCATTAAACTTTCATCGCCCAAACACTCCAATATGGAGGGGATTGGACGTAGGAGCACTCTGGAGACAGGAGCTGGGGCGACTAAAATTGACCCGAACGGTGCACGCCGAGATAAAGGGAGGGCATTTCAGATTAGCCCCGTCCCAAGGGAGATCAGTGGCGATCGACATCGCAAGGGAGATCACTTAATCAATAATTCCGTCACTCGCTGTTCGGGCACACCTCGCGCGGTGTGAGGACAAGCTCTTTATGGGAGAGGCCAAGCCCCGATGAAATGAGAAGCCGTGTTAAAAACAACTGGCGCGCCCCGCAAGAACTGCCATCGGGCTTCAGTTTGATCCTGCAAACCCAAAGTGATTTTATTTACTTTTAAGCCGGAAGCCGGGTGTGTGTGTGTGTGTGTGTGTGTGTGTGTGTGTGTGTGTGTGTGTGTGTGTGTGTGTGTGTGAGTGCGCGCGCGCGCGCGCGCGCATGTGTGTGTGTCCTCACTTCGGTCGGGAGTTTATCAATTCCCAAATACCCCCTTCCCTCCCTCCATCCCTCACGTCAACAAGCTTCATCCTCAAGAAGTGCCAAACCGTTGCAATGTAATCTGTGGGAAAACATCTAATTTGCTTCAGCTGAGAGAAGCATTTCTGTCTGCAGGTTTCTCTGTCCCCGAGTGCTTCTCAGCATTACTCTCTCCCCCCCCCCCCCCCCCCTCCTCTCTCTCTCTCTCTCTCTCTCTCTCCCTCACGATCCGCCAGATATACACGGCTGTGAAGAGCGGTGAGGTTTGGGTGTGCATAGGTTTGATCTCCTGTACTATTTTCAGAAGATTGTCCGGATGAAGGTTTGAGGCTCCAGAAGCAGTTAGAGCCGGAGGTGCGTAGGTCCCAGTTCTCCATTTCCTAGGTTCTATTTTCAGTTCTCTAGATTCTATTTCAGGATGGTCCTTGCAAAGCTTCTAGCGCTCCGAGAGGAAAGGGTGTTAGGTGAAATCTACAGCACTCTATTAGCAGACCTATGATTGTTTATGTGATACATTGAAGGGTTTATGAACAGTGAAGCTCAATAGTAGGTAAGTTCAGGCTACATTTAAACTTTTTTTTCTCACCAGATTGTCATTTGCGAATTTGTTGTCGGCCCCAAGAGTATGGACAGCCGAAAGGAAGTCAGACAACGAGAATGACTGAATTGAGCCAAAGAGCATAACCATCGGCGCTTGCTCCAGATCTGAGTCCAAGTTCGCACTGGACTTCAATGGTGAACGTCAGCAAGTTGAAAAGAGAAGTTCCGGCTGTATTGTCGTTGAACATGACTTCAAGTCGGTGGCCATGTTATGCTGTGGACAGGCCTCTGGGCTGCGAGTCGTGTAAACCTAGTGGATTTCTAAAAGTTCATGTGTACGCCCATTGACACCTGAACACCTAACGTCTCGCAAGGCGGCAAGCAGCAGGACTGATATCTGTGAATCACAATGCATGATCCACAGAGCAGCTGTGGCCAGCAGCTGTGTCCGGGCAGACAATGGCACATGTAGCATGGTATGTGATGACAGCGAAATTTTCTGTTATGTCATGTGACTACGGTATGTGATGACAGCGAAATGTTCTGTTTGGTCACGTGACTGTCTTGTGTGATGACAGCGAACGGCTCTTTTGAGTCATGTGACTGCGAACCGTTTTGGTGGAACACGTGACTGTGTGGTATTTGGTGACAGCGAACCGTTCTGTCAGGTCACGTGACCGTGCTATTTGTTGACAACGGGCTGTATTGTTGGGTCATTTGATCGTGTTATGTGGCCCTTAAGGGGGCTAAGACTGTGGTCTACTTCCAAAGGGAGAGAATCGTTGGTTCTCACAAACTTGGGAGCTGTTTCTGTGGAATTAAACGATGTCAAGTTTCAACATGCAAAAGAGGAGAATGAAACCGTTGGGTCTCAGAGACTTGGAAAATACTGAGGGGGAGAGAAACATGTCTCGTTTCTCTCAGGGATACTATCAGGGTGTGGGACCCACTTTGACATGCCCAGTGGATTTCCCCTCACCAGCCCAAGTGTTGGCCTGGGCAGCATGGTGCAAAGTAAACAGCTGGAAATAATCTGGGATGCTGAAATCAGCCGGGACAGTCCTGTGATTCCATAGTGTACCGTTTGCCCAGAACCTTCCATCCAGATAGCTAACAACTTAGGCACTGCATGGATCATAAAGATGTCTGTCCAAATCCTCTCTTATGTGAGGAGTATCTGTACATCATAAACAATGTTTCCTTGGAAACAAACAAACACAAATAGAGAGAAAAAAGGAAAGAGTAGACAGAGACAAACATGGAAGATCAGGCTTTAAAAAGAAAGGGTATTGGTTCCTCAAGACATTACAGACAGATTACACGACGAAAACACAATGCATTTCGACCTCTTAGGTCTTCTTCAAGCAAAAACAGACAACATTTTGGACAACAAAAAAACGAGAACGAGCAACCAGTTATCTTCTCATATTCGGCGCAAAATAGGTGTTGGATGAAATCCTGGAAAAAACTGGAAGATCATATCAAAACTAGCTGTACAGTGTGTGTCTGACGGTCATTAGCCTCATATTTCTTCACTATCAACTTTCAAATAAAGGTTTGTATAACAACAAATTCTGGTGAAACTTGTTCTATGACAGATTAATGTAAGCTACATATCTTTCAATTTCATAGCAGTGTTTTATATAATACTGAAATTGTGGATATTGGGGTATCTGAATGTCTATATAGATCCTAGTCCAAAGAGACTGGGAGGCACATATATAGCCAGCGTTCAGGCAGGAAGCCATTTTCCCTACGTGTCAGAGAGTGAGTGCATGTTGTGGCGCTGGTCCTGTTATGGAAAGGTGTGAAAGAAATGGCAGTAAATAATGGCTATGATTTTACCCACAGTGGAAAAAGGTGAAGCGTGAAGCGACGCTGTGAAGAAGAGATACATTGCTCTGAGGTCGGTCCTTGGAAATGAAAGGGGAAGCAATCAGATTGGCGTAATGTGGAAGATGGTGACACAAAAGTGTTCTGTTGAGTCGCGTGACCGTTATCTGGTGGCAACACACTATTGTGTTCGCTAGTGGCTGTGTTTTGTGGTGACAACATAGTGCTATGTTGGTTTACGTGACTGTGCTACGTGTTGGCAACAAAGCGCTCTGTTGGTTTACGTGACTGTGCTGTGTGTTAACATCAAAGTGTTCTGTTGGGTCACGTGATTGTGCTATGTGTTGACAACAAAGTGTTCTGTTGGGTCACGTGATTGTGCTGTGTGTAGACAACAAAGTGTTCTGTTGGGTCACGTGATTGTGTTATGTGTTGACAACAAAGTGTTCTGTTGGTTCACGTGATTGTGTATGTGGTGACAACAAAAGTTCTGTTGGGTCACGTGACTGTGTTACGGGGTGACAACAAAGTGTTGTGTTGGTTTACGTGACTGTGTATGTAGTGACTACAGAGCGTTCTGTTGGGTCACATCACTTTTCTGGTTGCAACAAACTGTTGTGTTCGGTCATGTTACTGTGTTATGTGGTGACAACAAAGTGTTCTGTTGGTTTACATGACTGTGTGATGGGGTGACAACAACATGTTCTGTTGGTTTACGTGACGGTGTTATGTGGTGACAACAGTGTTCAGTTGTTTTTACGTGAGTGTGTTATGTAGTGACAACAAAGTGTTCCGTTGGTTTACGTGACTGTGTTATGGGGTGACAACAAAGTGTTCTGTTGGTTTACGTGATTGTGCTATGTGGTGAACACGAAGTGTTCTGTTGGTTTTACGTGACTGTGTTATGTGTGTGACGACAAAAAGTTCAATTGGTTTACGTGACCGTGATAATTTTTGCGGTGACAACAAGAGTGTTCTGTTGGTTTGCGTGTCTTGTGTAATGCAGTGACAGTGAACTGTTCTGTCGGGTCACCTGACCTGTTAAATGACGATAGTTAAAAGCTGTGCGAGTCATATGACTTTGTTGTAACAGCAAGCTTTTCTGTTGGGGCGCATGCATGGTATGTGACGACGTTTTGCTGTTCCGTCAGATCGTGTGACTGTATTATGTTGTAATAGGTAGCATTCCTATTGGATCACCAGACTGCGTGGTGATACGGGAGCTGCTTGGTTGGATTGCACAACTATGCCATGGTGGGGCAGCTGGCTCTTCTGTCAGGCTACGCGACCGTGTTATGTCGTGACCATCAGTTACTTTAGATCACATGACTGTGTTCTACGGTCACAGATTCCTGTTTTGTCTGGTCATGTGACCGTTTTGAGTTACGTCCTGACTACGAGTTTCTTGTTGTTGTGTGGCTGTTGTAAGGAACGCATTTACGGGCTTCCCTTTGGTCACATGACCCTGGAGGCCAGAATAGCCTTGTTGGTCCAGCGCCGAACTAGTGATCCCGGTGAATCTCCGCCAGGCCGTTTCAGAACAGCGGGATGTATACCCTCTAAGAAAACACTGGTTCTGAGTCCATTCTTCCGAATGAAACTATAAACCGTGGCCAGCTTCGAAAAACGGCTGGTCTGGCCGTTGTTATGGTAACACATATCATATAGCATGCGTTTCCTGTGAAAAATCAAAGAATTTGTAATTGACATTCGATTGAATGAGAGGAGACATGAATGTTTAGCGCCATCAGGCAGCTCTTAATTCGTCTTTATCCAGGTAGGCAGTCCCTTGAATAATCGTGGGTCGAGATTGTGAAGCACCAAGAACTTGTCTCAGACGCTAGGCGCTATGTAAGTATTGTTAATAAAAAGGAATGACTGTGTCGGGTTTCAAATGGTGACCGTAGCTGTTTGTTCTCCGGTCACATTGGTTTGTAGGTTACATGGTAATTGCTGCTCATGCTCGTCATGTGATTGCCATGATTAAATCATTTTGTGTCAGCGTTTTGGTAACATGATGATGATGAAAACGTAAGACGAAGCCTGCCTGATGACTATTGGAAACAAAAAAAGGTTTTGAATCGAACGTCATTGTGCGTGTGTTCGAGTGTCCAAGCATGCCACTGAACACTTAAGGAATTATTGGTTTAGATCACTTTGCTTCCATTGTTTAGATCACTTTTGCTTCCAAAGGTACTAATCAATTATAATAAAATGTCGAACTGTGAGCTTGTTTTGCTCTTCCGAAGAGTTTATTTGTAATGCGATAAACTAAAATACAATAATGTTTATACCCGTTGACTGTGGTGAGTTTGGTCATGACAGCTGATCCGTTACCCTTAATGGCCTATGGTTTCACGGCTTCTGTTCATAGCTGTTTTGAGTTTCGTGGCCGCAACTGTTTGTTGCATCACATGGCGCTTCTTTGTTTCGTGTTAAAGTTGTTTCGTTGTGTGTGTGTGTGTGTGTGTGGTGTGTGTGTGTGTGTGTGAGAGAGAGAGAGAGAGAGAGAGAGAGAGAGATGTGTGGGCAGTTCGTGGCTTGTCAATGCATATTTACAGCCCAGCCAGCTACAGACACTAGACTCGACCGACAAATGGGTTTGCTGCGCTGTACTGGTGCACTTCACTTCGAAGTTGTGCATTGTGACAAAGATGATTGCGTTATGCAGGTAACTGCAAAATCACATTAAACAACGATGTAATATACGGTCATAGCAGAATGATCCTTCTACAGGGGGATAATCATGGCTCTGTTTCAGAGGGACTGTGTGGAAACAGCCGATAAAAGACCAGTGTCTGTGCCAGATTTTGCCCAGTATATTACAGAATCCATATAAGTCACGTACTCGTGCTATACCACTTGCATCATGCTGTCCTCAGTACCCGCAGTTTGCTATGTGGAGTGCTTCTCACTGAGGACTGTCTTCCTGACAACGAGCGTATGTTGTTCTCCACAATGTCCTCCCTGACAAGTTTCCTCAGCAAAGCTGAAGGTCCGTCATCTGAAGACTACCTGCACTTAAGCATGATTAGGTTGAGGCTAGGCTATCACATGCTGCGAAAATGACAGCGTTCACTGTTGCGATTTTAACTAAGGAAGACGAGGCTGTTTCCGCCAGAGAAACTGGAACGTCAAAGAGAAAGTGTTCAATGAAATAGAAAACTGATTGAAGAAGAAAAAAAAGACTGGTTTGAGGATGACATAGTTGCAAAAAAAAAAAATTTTTTAAACCATTTGGAGAATAAGCGGGCTAGAGAGAGAGAGAGATTCGGATAATTTATTCAAGCATAGGCCATTGCCCTTCTTGAAGGGGTACACTTTTCAGTTCTCGAACATTGCAACATTTCTTAGTATCTATACACACACAGACACAAGTGCATGTATGTATTACAAGATCTTAAGATACAGAGAGAGAGAGAGAGAGAGAGAGAGGAGAGAGAGACTGAGACTCGCACACAAGGCTACTCAAGTTCCAGACTTGGGGTGGGACCTGCGTATTTTATTGCGGGCCGTCTCTTGGAAGCATGTGGATGAGAAGACATTCAGCCAGTCTTCTCCCACCCAGGGTACATGGTGATCAAAACTCGTCTATCTGCAGGGCTAGCTGTACACACACACACATTCTGCCTTCACCCAGTCCCCCTCCGACTTGCACCAACACAGACGTACATGATCGTGACTATTAAGGCCCACTTCACATGATAAGACTGCGCACTTCAAGTCGGCCACCCATGTTCAATGATCATGTCAACTCCACTCATTAAGACAGGATTATGTGTAATATCAATGATTATATTCTTAGCGTAAAAAAATAACTATATGAAATGACGTGGAGCAGGTCATGAAACGTCATAATAAATAGATGTATGACTCGTGGTATGGGAGACAACTGTAAGTTTCTACTTGAAATATGAAGGCATCGACTATGTCATACGTATGATTAATGGGTCTGACTAATGATTCAATCCGGAATCTTTGTGTACAAGGCGTTTACCTCTCCGTTCTTTCACACACACACACGCACACACACACACACACACACACACGCACACACACACACACACACACGCACACACACACACACACACTTTCAAACTGTTTTTCCATGCTCTTGTGTTGCTTTTTGTTTTTCAATGTTTTTCTCGACTTTCTGTAGATGTTCATAGTCTGTAAAATGTTTGAAAACTTTGCATGCCATAGCTACTCTGGAATTAAAAAATGTAAAAACACATTCGCAGACAAAATTATACATTTCGTCACCGCTCCTCTCCTCTGCATCCCTCTCTCTCTCTGTGCGTCTCTCTCTCTCTTTCTCTCTCTTTCACACACACACACACACACACGCACACACACGCACACACGCACGCACGCAGAGGCAGTGTCATGTTCACTCAAGGTCACCGTCGTGATCAGCTTGTCTGCAACCCAACACATTAAATGATTCCAAGCTCAATAAAAACCATTCATCAATAAAAACGGCAACATTTTCAGGATACAAACATGTTAAAGGAGTTAAAAACTTCACAAACCGATTAAAAAACTGGTGCTAAAAAAATCCCAGCCCAATCCACATCATATTTTCATCACCTACATCTTTTGCATAGGACAGGTAGGTGGTCTACAGTAGGATGCAGTCATCTTCTTTCTCCTTGTCCTCTGTAACTGTAAATAACCACACACACCAAAGAATCAACATAGTAAACTGCCCAAGATATACGCACAGAGTCCGCACGATTCCAATTTTTTCCGATTCTGTTGAAAATCTAACACTACCTGGTTACATCCTTACACAAGTGGTATGTGAGAGAGAACAGACAGCGGGGAGTGGGGGACCAGTACCTCGCCCCGGAAAGAGCACCATGTTGTCATGTCCCCTAATTCCAGTGACAAAAACACACACCAACAGTAGTCCGTACATATCACACTGGTGTAGCGAGCTTTTGATATGTCATATCATACTGGGCAAGGGAATACACAGGTTATGTACAAGCTACACCTTTCCCTATGCAGTATTCTTATACTTATCAGACAACACTGACGATAGATGAGGTATACATGTCTTAGATTTAAAAACAACGTGTTCTTCAATTCATGTATGTACAAACCAACAATATTCCTCTGGACAAAGCAAATCTTTCAGGCAAATATTCTGGACGGGGACGCTAACGGTTTTTGAATGCACAAATGGTGTCGACGAAAGACAAGTCTTTTACTACTAGCTTTTCTGTTCAACTGCATATATGGTCAATAAAGACGCCTGAAAGGATGGAAGAAAAGAGTTCTTTAAACAATAGTTTTGGAAGGGGAAAAGGCATTCAGGGTCAGTTAACGGTTTCTGAGTGCACGGATGGTTCCATTAAGACAATGGCTTTAAACTTTCGTGTTTTCAAGTTCCTCCATGTGGAAAAAATAAAGAGCATCAATATTTCTGTTGTGGACGTTAGGAACACGTTGAAATCACTAAAGATTCCTTCAGTATATGATAACGGATATGAATGACACTTTTCGGGGAAAAAAAACTTGAAAAATTAACAGAGAGAGAGAGAGAGAGAGAGTTTGAAAAATAACAGAGAGAGAGAGAGAGAGAGAGAGAGAGAGACGAGAGAGAGAGAGAGAGAGAGAGAGCTTACAACACTTGATACAAAATCAGCTACGCAGGTAATTATTCCGTTCGTTCTTGAATGACATAAAATGACACTGCCCCCTCCAATTAAAACAATTCTACCAAACAAAAATATTTGCTGTTCTGCTGGCTAGTGTAATATTCCTCACTCCTCTCCAAGCTGAAGAACAAAAAAGTCGGACAAATTCGATCGGAAGTCAACAATGTGCCGCATTTTCTCTTTTATATTCCTTTCCTATCATTGCGGTAAAATCTTTGCAATTCAAACTTCCATCACATCTCCTTCAACTTCATAATTGATGGCATGATCAAGCCACTAACGTGAAATCAAACTTACTGCTACCATGGACATTAAAAACAGCTTTCACAATCTTCATTAGTTCACATTAAAACACTTCACGTTGCAAATGTTTTCCGTCCACAGGCTCTTCGTCGGCACTTTCGTCTGACACATCATGTTGGTTTGGAACTTTAAAACAATTTTGATACAAAGGAGTTACATTAAAAGCTTTCACGAATAAAATGGTTTCATTAAAAGCCTCCATTATCCCCTGTCTTACACGACATGCGCCAGGAAACCACCCTGACCGGCTCCTATCCCTGTAAAATCATCTGTTGACAGATGATACTGAAATCCTCAACTGATCGCCAGGGAGAAAAGAGACTTAGGACGGTGAAGTCGGGCAGGTCAGAGAACATCAGCATGGTCAGACACTCTGAGAGATGGGCGGTAGGTCCCCCACCCACAGACTGCCCAGACAGAGGACAGAGACGTGGAGAGTGGACAGGAGTTCTGATCTCGTGTGAAAGTCTTGTCAATGTTTTTATTCATTGTCTATCCAAAGTCTTGTCAATTGCTCTTATCGCATTAATATCAAACAAACAGTCAACAGTTCTTATCCCATGACACACACAATTAGTAGTAGTAGTAGCAGTTAGTAGTAGTAGCAGCAGCAGCAGCAGCAACAGTAGCAGCAGAAGCATTAGTAGATGTAGAAGTAATATCAACAGTGGAAGTAGTAGTGGTAGTAGGAGTAGTAGCAGCAGCAAAGCAAACAGCAGCAACAGTAATAGTAGTAGAAGAAGCAGTAGTAGTAGCAGCAGCAGCAGAAGCAGAAGCACAGAAGTGGTAGTAGGGGTAGGACCTGTTATTATCATTATTAGTAGTAATAGAAGTATTGCAGTAGTAGCAGCAGCAGGAAAGCAAAGCAATAATAGCAACAGCAAAGCAACAGCAGCAGCAGAAGTAGTAGTACAAGTGCTGTTATTCGCTTTGTTGGTGATCTTGTGATATAACTTTTTATGTTAGTAGAAGATTAACAAGGACAGGATGGAAGATAGATCACAGCCTAAATTTTTTCTATCGTTATGTCGTAAAGTATTTTGATTCTCTCTCTCTCTCTCTCTCTCTCTCTCTCTCTCTCTCTCTCTCTAAAAGAGAAAGTCTTCAACAATTTCTTAGTTCAAAAAACTGTATCATCTTATAAAACTGTCAAAAGGAATTTTTTGGGGATACTATTCAGAGGATTTCTTTCAAAAGAAAACAGCCCAGGAATAACATCAGTATTGAAACATGGTTTTCAACATTTCCAGGCTCTACTAGAGTCTGATGTAGGTAACGTATGTGTTGACCAAACACTTGATGACAACAACGACAGTTACATGAATTACACAAGACGAAGTAGTATTAGCGTGTAGAAAGAATGGGTAGAGGAAAATAATATCACAGGTGATTATCAAGCAGGCTTCAAGAAGGGTTACTCAACAATTGATCACATGTTTACATTGCTTGCACTTGTGCAGAAGCAGTTTTCTTACAATAGGAAGTTATACGTAGCTTTTATAGATTTCGAAAAAAGCGTTTGATTCCATTAATAGAAATTTCCTCTGGCCCATTTTGACAAAAAATGGTATTAAAGGTAAAACTCCATAGATGTATTAGAAGTATGTATGATAGAGTAAGAACCAGAGTCCGTTGTGGAGCGAAACTTTACTGACTATATTAATTGTTTCTAGGAGGAGTCAAGCAGGGAGAGCATGCAGCCCTATCTTATTTTCTTTGTTATTAATGAGTTAGCTCTTGATGTAATCAACAATGGTAAACATGGTGCTTTATTATCGCTCGATGCTTTTGAATTGTTTATCCTTCTGTTGGCCGACGACGTTGTTTTGATGTCCGAAAACTGTTAGGGTTTGCAAAACACAATTGAATAGCTTGCAACGTGCCGCTAGATCATTGCAGTTGAAAAGTTAACATGGAAAAAAAGCAATATCATTGTATTTCGTAAAGGTGGTTATTTAAGTGTAAGGGAAAGGTGGGTATACGATGGTACTCCTATGCCAGTTGTCAATGCATATAAATATTTAGGAATATTATCTCAACAACACGCTTGAGTTTTGTTGGCGCATGCAAAGACCTTTCGAGTAAAGCGAAAAAAAATGTTGTGCTTTGTATCATGAAAAAGTTACATGTTCTTAATAATTCTTCATTCATGTTATTTATAAAGCTATTTGATTCTCAGGGTTCAACCGATTGTACAGTATGGCTCTGAGCTATGGGGGCTCGAAAAAAAAGCGGCTATCTATTGTGAATCTGTTCAAATATTTTTGCTCTGAAAAGGTTTCTTGGTGTAGATAGACGGACGGACCAAATGATCTAATTTACGGTGGTGAAACTAATCGATTTCCCATTTACATTACTTCCGCTGTCAGATGTATCCGCCGTACTGGCTGAAACTGTTACAAATGGAAGACTTTAGAATTCCTCGTAAGGCGTACAATATGTTGTATGACTTAGATGCTAAAGGCAAAAGTAACTGGGTGTCCAAAGTGCGCCTTTGTCTATTTGAATACGGATTTGGATTTGTTTGGCTGAATCAAGGGGTGGGTAATACTAAAGAGTTTTTATGTGTTTTCCGTCAACGGCTGGTTGACTGCAGATGCAGATGGCAGAATGGACTGATCATATTCATAACAGTGGCAGATTTGATTTCTACAGGACTTTTGTGATGTTCATGACTTGAAAACGTACTTAACCTTAGATATGGACAGGCACCTAAAACATGTAACAGCAAAATTCAGGCTAGGAATATCTGCATTGGCCACTCATTATTTTTAGATATCGCATATGTAATGATTATGATATGCTTTGTCCTTTATGTAAAAAAAAATCAATTGAAACAGAATTACACTTCGTCCTGTCCTGTCCAGCTCTCATAAGCTTCAGAGAAAAAAGTTTATTAAACCTAATATTACAGACAGCCATCCTTGTTTTAAAACTGAGCCTACTTTGTTCATCTACTTCTGCAGTAGTTGTTAAGAATTTTTCTTGTTTTTGTACAAGGCCTTTAAATATAGAGAAAATTTTTCACTTCTTGAAATCGCCCTTGAATTATTATTCTTGTTTCGTTCCGTAATTTGATTTCATGTAACTATTGTACTTGTGTGTACACACACCCCTTCATTAGGGGCCTTGGCCTGTTATATGAATAAATCATCTGAATCTGAATCTCTCTCTCTCCCCACCCACACAAAACTCCCCCTCATGGTTCTCTTCTTACCGTTTTCTTTTGTAATCATCGCAGCCGTTCAGAGCAAAGAAGTCATGCCAGTCTTTGTAGCTGCAGGCTGCTCGTTGCTTTATCAATGCATCTATCCAATTTCCTGATGGACACTCTCTGTGTGACTCCATGGCCCATGGTAGGATCGATTAAAAACATTCCGTCCTCTCCTCACCACGCTGAAACACGGTGATGCTACACTCCCATGTTGATGTGAGAGTTAGGAAAGCATCTAACCATCATCTGGCTCTTCAGACGAATTTTGTCAACACATGAAATGGAGAAAGAGAAGGTTGTGTGTGTGTGTGTGTGTGTGTGTGTGTGTGTGTGTGTGCTGTGGGTGTGTGTGGTGTGTGTTGTGTGTGTGTGCGGCGCGCCGCGCGCGCGCCGCGCGCGCGCGCGTGGTGTGGTATGTGGTGTGTGTGTGTGGTGTGGATGTGTGAGTGAGTGTGTGGTGTGTGTGGTGGGGGGGGGGGGGGGGGGGGGGGGGGGGGGGGGACAACAGCAGCTTTTTGTCAGTCCGTTGTTGTCTGACCGTGTTGATACAGATGACATTAATCAGTATTGAAATTAATGGTAGTGTTCAGTGTTAAAAAGAGATGGTATTGTGTCAGTTCAGTGTTGAAACAAAAACGGTGTTTTCAGTATAGAAAGATAAGGCGCTGTTCAATCGTGAAGGACATGGTGTGGTGTTCAGTGCTGAAAGAGATGGTTAGAAAAAAAAAAAAAGTGTTGACGGAGACGGCAATGTGGAGTGTTGAAAGAGATGGTATTGCTCAATGTTGAAAGAGATAATATTGTTCAGTATTGACAGAGATGGTTTTCTTCACAGTTTGAAATGGTGTTGTTCAGTGCCGAAAGAGATGATACTGTTCAGTATTTGACAGGGATGCATTCTTCATGTTGAAAGAGTTGGCATCGGTTGGTGTTGAAAGAGATGGAACGTTATCAGTCGTTGAAAGAGATGACGTTATTCAGCGTTGAAAGAGATGACGGTATCAGTGTTGAAAGAGATGACGTTATTCAGCGTTGAAAGAGATGAACGTTATTCAGTGTTGAAAGAGATGACGTTGTTCAGGTTGAAAGAGATGACGGTATTCAGTGTTGAAAGAGATGGACGTTATTCAGCGTTGAAAGAGATGACGTTTATTCAGCGTTGAAAGAGACGAGGTTATTCAGTGTTGAAAGAGATGACGTTATTCAGCGTTGAGAGAGATAACATTATTCAGCGTTGAGAGAGATGACGTTGTTCAGCGTTGAGAGAGATGACGTTGTTCAGTACTGACAGAGATGAGTTGTTCAGCGTTCAGAGAGATGACGTTGTTCAGCGTTGAGAGAGATGGACGTTGTTCAGCGTTGAGAGATGTGACGTTGTTCAGCGTTGAGAGAGATGACGTGTTGTTCAGTGTTGAGAGAGATGACGTTGTTCAGCGTTGAAAGAGATGACGTTGTTCAGCGTTGAGAGAGATGACGTTGTTCAGTGTTGAGAGAGATGGACGTTATTCAGCGTTGAGAGATGACGTGTTCAGCGTTGAGAGAGATGACGTTGTTCAGTGTGAGAGAGATGACGTTATTCAGCGTTGAGAGAGATGATGTTGTTCAGTGTTGAAAGAGATGACGTTGTTCAGCGTTGAGAGAGATGACGTTGTTCAGCGTTGAGAGAGATGACGTTATTCAGCGTTGAGAGAGATGACGTGTTCAGTGCTGAAAGAGATGACGTGTTCAGCGTTGAGAGAGATGACGTTGTTCAGTGTTGAAAGAGATGGCGTTGTTCAGTGTTGAGAGAGAGAGAGGCAGAGAGAGGAGGAGAGAGAGAGAGAGAGAGAGAGAGAGAGAGAGAGAGATCGTGTTGTTCGGAGTCGAAAAGCGGTGGTATTATTTAGTATTGAAAGATATGGCATATTCAGTACTGAAACGGATGGCATTTTTCAGTGCTGAAGGAGATATCGATGTCAAGTGTGCTGAGCGCGCGCGCGCGCGCGCGCGCGCGCGCGCGTGTGTGTGTGTGTGTGTGTGAGTGAGTGTGTACGCGCGCACGTATGTGATTGTTTCGTCAGTACCGCTTAAAGTTAATCTTGACCAAAAAATTGGTGTCAGTCAGTCCAGTCAGTCTCGATGTGTGTGTGTGTGTGTGTGTGTGTGTCTGTGTGTGTGTGTGTGTGTGTGTGTGTGTGCGCGCGCGCGCGCACGCGCGTGGCGTGCGTGCGTGTGCGTGTGTGTGTGTGTGTGTGTGAATTTTGCGTGCGTGTACTGTGCGTGCGTATGTGTGTATATGTGTGTGCTCGTGCGCGTATGTGCCCTGCACGGCCGCGCGCGCCGCCGGGCGAGCTCCCCGCGAGCGAGAGCAACCTACGACCGCTTCAACAGCGGGATTACGAAGTTAGAGAGCGGACTCCAAGTGCCTTGATACAACCAAAGTGTTGGGCGATCGGGGACTGGGTGAAATCAAGCCGGCTAAGATGTGGCCTAAAGAAATTACCCAGACTCTCTGGCCTGCAACAAACGGCTCCCATCTGGGCGGAATCTGCATGGAAAGAGGCCACTTGCTTGGCGTTTTATGAGTTCTTCGATGAGGCTGAGCGGCTAGAGCCCTGCGAGACCTGGCCCCGAACACGAGACTTGAGACAAGATTACTGCCGTCTGCCCCAACATCAGCAGTCTCGCGAGGACACGCGCCGGGCGAGATCCTATTGTAGTAGGCTTATTTTTTCCTCCCCTTGTTCTGGCTGCAACGAGTGCCCAGCCCTGCAAATGGCGCTGAGTGGGACGTGGTGTGAAATGGGTATTGAGTTGAATGCTGGTTTAGTACTCGCTGTAACCCGGTAGAAATTGGTGTTCTGGGGTCCTTTTGTGACGCGATCCTAGACAAAACTGATCGTCGAAAATTGCCCTTTTATTTGGACCTGTTTGGAACGACTTTCTTTTCTGGATAATGTTTTCCCTAGTTTTCAACGCCTGTAGCATCATAGCCATTATTGTGTGACAGGTGATTCTCGGGCAAGCCCGATTCATGTGTTCAAGTTTAAAGGTGGAAGATTTGGAGCGAGGATTTGGTGTAAGTAGCTTTCGAATTATTGAGAGAAACAATAACACTGTTACTGGATATTTAATGAATCATGACAACGACTCGGTCGTCGGCATTTGTGACGAGAAGTAAGAAATGACTTCATTATTATATTGCAGTTTCGGAGAAATAATGGTTTGTATCATACATCCATTAAGTTAAAAAAAAAAGCGAGCGACATTCAGGCTGTTCATCTCACATCTAACCGTAATTATTTAATCTGGTTCAGTGTTCACGGCCGAACATATGCATTTCCGTTCATTCGTTTGCAACCGATCAAACAAGTGGTTACTATATCGGCAAATTGCGGGACATAATGAGGCGACCCTTACTATTCCCCGTACCCCCCCCCCGCCCCCCCCCCCCCCCCTCCCCTCCCCCTCCATGTCTTCCCATACCGGTAGTCAGTATTTCCCAGGTACAGGGCACCGCTGTTCATGGTTCTGTAACCATTTCTTTACATAACATGTTTAGCAATCTGCAGGGTTTTTTTCTCTGTGTTCAACCCTGAGTGATTCGCTGATTGACGTATCTTTTCGGTTAAAGTCAATCTTAGTACATACCTTGTTTAGCTGTCTGCAATTTTTTTTCATTTCTGTGTTATCCCAAACTTATAGTTCGATAATTGACCATTTGCATGTTAAAATCAGTCCCAATAACTATATCTAGTTGAGATTAAAAGAATAGTTTTACGGGTAAGCAGACTGTGCTGCTCACAGAGCATGAAAGTGGAGTCCATATGCGAGCGACGCATCAACACGAGTCTTTTTTTTTTCCTTTTACTTTTTTCATTTGTTTCATTAATGCAGTGTGATCGACTACAACAGAAAGTGTTGACTCTGACTGGTATGTTTTCTACAAGGCCTGAAAAGCCTGCATTGATCGTTTTAATTGAAAACTGACCGCAAAGAAAGTAGGCGAGAGAGGGAGTGACTGATTAACCATGAAAACAGACACAAAACGAGGAGGATGCAAATCCTGCGCGCTCAAAGGGCATCCCATGCTCACTCGAAAACTTACCACGACTTGGGACCTTTTTTCTGGTCTAACGTGTTGGAATATACCAGGGAATTATGAATTCATGCCCTCCCGCCAGTTACCCATAAAAGAAACTAATAACAATTTGACGAAGATCCATTAACAGTTTGAGTTATTGTGTGCTGCAGACAGGCGGACAAAACACACGGACAGGACGGAAAAATGGTATTCTGCTTTTTAAACGCTTCTCAGGAAGTCTGGCTTATGAGAAAAACAGAGGGGAAGGCTTCGTGCACCTACAATTAACCACACGGTTGAACCCACAATCCCCTCACTCACGGATTATGACTAGAACGGTATGTCACGTCCAGGTCCGTGACCTTGAACGTGACTGAGGGTCAGACAGGATAAGTTGTTCTGGAGATTTAACACTACGTCTTTGACTGTATCACTCGATAACGGACGAGCCATAGACTTTACCATGAACAGAAGGGCAGGAGAGACCAACAGAGTACGAAGAACGTAACATAGTCATAGAAGGGAAAGGAAAATTCGAATTTAGTCTCCAGTCAATCTGAAGAGGGGTCTATGATTCGCGCGCGCGCGCCAGCATGCTTACGGGAGTGCGTAAGGAGGCGAAGGAGGCAGGGAGGTGGATGAGTGAGGGGAAAGAACAAAGTTATGTCCAGATGCGGGGTTAGAGACCCACACACATATTGTACCCGTATGACACTGAAACACATGACCCAACGATCTAGTTCACTCCGTCTGACACTGAAACACATTCCCCAACGATCGGTGCACCCATGTTGACACTGAAACAACATTCCCCAACGATCTGGGTTCA